>JAQPZY010001323.1:0-200000 GCA_029931535.1 Margaritifera margaritifera
CGATTATGATGTGGTTAAGGAGTACAACTTGAAAGCTTAATGAGTTGGTACCAGAGGCATATCGACAAAGGTTTAGGAATTGTAGAAAAGAAACTGGACAAACTCATGTCGAATTTGCAAGGGATAAAGAACAACTATTTGATAGGTGGTGCTCAGCCAAGAAAGTTGATCAAGCTTATGATAACCTCAGACAGCTCGTATTAATTGAAGAGTTCAAGAGGTGCATCCATAGTGATGTTAAAACCTATCTTGACGAGCAGAATGTGGAAACTTTGGAAAATGCTGCTCGTATGGCTGATGATTATTCCTTGACTCACAAAATTTCATTTGGCAATAAGTCGTCCTCTCAGCAGTTTTCTGGTAAAAAACCATTTCAATCTCATTCGAGTACTTCCAAATTTCACAACAGCACAACTGTTAGGAATCAAACATCTGATAAGACTGATCAGAAATCCTTATCTCTTCCTACGTGCACTTATTGTAAAACGAAAGGGCACGTTATTTCTGATTGCTTCAAGTTGAAAAATAAGCAACAGAGAAAAGACAGAGCTTTTCCAAATGCTCTTATTTCTACGAGGTCAAGGTCACGGTCTTGTATTGAAAGCAATACATTTGTTGGGTCAAACAAACCCCAGTCTGATTCTATTTTGGAGGCTTATGAACCATTCATGTCAGAAGGTTCTATATCACTTATTGGTGATTCTGCCAAACCTATCCCAATTAAAATATTAAGGGACACTGGAGCTTCTCAGAGTCTTTTATTATCAGGTACTTTGCCTTTGTCTGAGGAGTCTTCTTCAAGTGAAAGTGTTCTTGTTCAGGGAGTAGAGTGCGGCTTTGTAAATGTTCCTCTTCATTGTGTAAATTTGGCATCAGACTTAGTTTCTGGACCTGTGACTGTTGGGGCAGTGACTTCTTTACCCATAGAGGGTGTTCATTTATTACTAGGCAATGACCTAGCTGGAGATAAGGTTGTGGTTAATCCACTTGTAACTGACAAGCCTTGTTTGGATCAGAAAGTTGATCCTGTCGAAACTGAAATCCCTGATTTGTACCCTGCTTGTGCAGTTACTAGAGCTATGGCAAAAAGAGCTCTTGAGAGTGATGTTGATCAGGATATTATTCCTTTAGCTGACACATGTATTGGTCAGTCTTTTGATGAGGTCACTTTTTCCTCAGGTATTGATCAATCAAATGGTATTGATCACAGTGATCCTCTTTTGGCAACTCATTCTCTTTGTTCTAATCAGGATGACAAACGACAATCCCTTGTCGTTGAACAGGAGCAAGATCCCGAGATATCTTGTTTGTTTCAGAGGGCTATTAGTGAAACTGAAGCCACACAAGTTCCAGTGTGTTACTTTGTGAAAAATGGGGTCCTTATGAGGAAATGGAGACCACCTGATGTACCCGCTGGTGACGAGTGGTCAGTGAGCTATCAAATTGTTGTTCCTAAGTCATATCGACAGGAAATTCTTAATTTAGCCCATGAAACTCCTTTGGCTGGTCATTTAGGAGTCCGTAAGACTTATCACAAGATCTTGAATCATTTTTATTGGCCGAAACTCAAAAGTGATGTTTCTAAATACTGCAGATCTTGTCACACTTGTCAAATGGTAGGAAAACCCAATCAGAAGATACCTAAGGCTCATCTGCAACCTATTCCTGCATTTGATGAACCATTTAGTAGAATAATAGTAGACTGTGTTGGTCCTTTACCTAAAACCAAGTCAGGCAACCAATACTTGTTGACCATCATGTGTACATCTACAAGATTTCCAGAGGCAATTCCTCTGAGAAATATAAAAACTAAAACTATTGTGAAAGCTTTGGTGAAGTTTTTTACACTTGTTGGCCTTCCCAAATCTGTCCAGTCGGATCAAGGGTCAAATTTTATGTCTGGAATTTTCCAACAAGTTATGCATGAATTAGGCATCCAACAGTTTAAATCTTCTGCCTATCACCCTGAAAGTCAAGGTGCTTTGGAAAGATTTCATCAAACTTTGAAGAATATGATTCGATCATATTGCTTTGATACAGAAAAGGATTGGGATGAGGGTGTTCATTTGTTGTTGTTTGCTGTTAGGGAATCAGTTCAAGAGTCGTTGGGTTTTAGTCCCTTTGAACTAGTTTTTGGTCATACTGTCCGTGGACCATTGAAATTATTGAAAGAGAAACTTCTTTCAAATGAAGATTCAAAGATTAATCTTCTTGATTATGTCTCTGATTTCAAATACAAGTTGTCAAAGGCCTGTGAAGTAGCAAGAACTAATCTTCACACTACTCAGTCAAAAATGAAATTAAGGTATGACAGAAATTCACAGGAAAGGAGTTTTAAACCTGGTGACAAAGTTCTGGCTCTCTTTCCCATACCTCAGAATCCTCTTCAGGCTAAATTTTATGGTCCTTATACCGTTGAAAAGAAAGTAAATGACTTAAATTATATCATTAACACTCCTGGGAGACGGAAACAGAAACAACTTTGTCATATAAATATGTTAAAGGAATATTTTGACAGAGATAGCTCAGCTAATTATTCAGTTAATTTAGTTGTACCTGTCCCACACAGTGAAGATATCAACGATGGAGTACAATCAGACTATAGTGACTCTGGTATAACCAATCTTCGGAATTCAGAAATATTGAACAACCTAGACCAGAAACTTTCACATCTACAACAACAGGAAAGAAATGAACTAAAACAGCTATTACATGACTATGAGCACTTGTTTCCTGATGTTCCAACACGAACAAGTAAAATTTATCATGACGTTGACATTGTAGATTCTGCGCCTGTGAAACAGCATCCTTATAGGATGAATCCTCTCAAACAGAACTATCTGAAGAAAGAAATTCAGTATTTACTGGAGAATGATTTCATAGAACCAAGTAAAAGTAACTGGAGTTCACCATGTATTCTTGTTCCCAAGCCAGATAATACATTCCGTATGTGTACTGACTATAGAAAAGTCAACAGTGTCACCAAAACTGATTCATTTCCAATCCCAAGAATGGACGATTGCATTGATAAAATTGGAAATGCGGAATATGTCACCAAGTTTGACCTTTTAAAAGGATTCTGGCAAATTCCACTGACGGAAAGGGCAAAAGAAATTTCAAGCATTTGTAACTCCAGATGGACTTTATCAATATAAAGTCATGCCGTTTGGAATGAAAAATTCGCCTGCAACGTTTCAACGTCTGATGAACATGATAACATTTGGTCTTGATAATTGTGACGCTTATATCGATGACGTCATTATCTACAACAACACCTGGGAAGATCATTTGGAAACCATTCGAAAATTCTTCGATCGACTCAGTGATGCGAATCTGACAATTAATTTGAGCAAAAGTGAGTTTTGCCATGCTTGTGTCACATTTTTAGGACATATTGTGGGACAAGGTCAAGTTAAACCTATAGAAGCTAAGGTCAAAGCTATCTCTGAATTTCAAGTTCCAATTTGTAAAAAGCAACTGATGCGATTTCTAGGTATGGCTGGATATTATCGGAAATTTTGTTCCAATTTTTCCAAAATTGCTGAACCTTTGACAAGTTTATTGAGTAAGAAAACCAAATTTCATTGGTCTGACAAGTGTCAGGAATCTTTTGACAAGTTAAAGGCCATGCTTAAGAATGCACCAGTTCTTTCTGCACCAAATTTTAGCCAATCATTTAAATTATCTGTTGATGCAAGTGATGTAGGGGTTGGTGGAGTATTGATTCAGGAAGACAAAAGTGGTGTGGATCACCCTGTGTGTTATTTTTCTAAAAAACTAAACAAGCACCAGAAAAATTATTCCACAATTGAGAAGGAATGTTTGGCTTTGATATTGGCTTTACAGCATTTTGAAGTGTATTACCTCAGCTCTTTCTCCAATTATTGTGTACAGTGATCACAATCCCCTTACTTTCATCAACAAAATGAAAGATAAAAATCGGAGATTGTTGAGATGGAGTTTGATATTGCAGGAATATAACATTGACATTAGACACATCAGGGGAAAAGACAATGTGATTGCAGATGCACTCTCACGTGCCTAGAAATGTAATATTGCTTGATGTAATTAAGTCCAGTATCATAAAACATGTTCTTATGTAATTTTGGTTATTATAGTATTAGATGTATATTCAAAAGAAAGCTTTATTACATAAATCTTTCTTTTTCTTTATGAGGGGAGGTGTTATGTATGATGTTTATATAATATTATAAATATTTTAGGAAATTGTAAATGTTTCTTCACTTTAATATTTGCTTAAATCTTAATGTTATCAGGAAAAACATGTTTAACTAGTGTCCTTGAATTAGGTTGTTTTGATCAATATGTTTTCTCAATTTGAAGGTCAAGGTTGAATTTTGTTTACAGTTAGAATTCCATTAAGATGACACACATTCTAGAACATTCTGTCATGTGACCAATCTAGAACATTCTGTCATGTGACCAATCTTTATATATATGTTTGGTGGACATTTTTTCAGTTTTGACATTACCATCAGTCTTGTAAAGAGCTATTACAGTTGTGAAAATTCATTCCAAATTCTAAGAGAGGAATTATTTTAAATATTCATTGGATTATAACAGTGCTCATAAACTTTTGGATTTTGGATTTTTAATTGATGATTTTGGAATTTAATGTGAACTTATTCAGAGATTTTGGAATACTTCATTTTGACATCAGCACATCAAGATTTCTAGTACATCAGGACTTTGGAGACCATTAGCACATCATAACATTCAAGGACACAGCCGTGAATTCGGAACATTCTATATTTAGGACTTGTGATTAGAACAATCATTCTTATTGGATTATTAGGATTTCAAAACACATTACTGTAAGTGACTTTTTGATTTTTCATTTTAATTATCTAGTAATAAATTGCTTGTTGATTTTTTACTTGATTTGTTGGTTTCACTTTCTTTCTGTTACATTTTTCTTAGACCATAGAGTCGTAACAGAAATTGGGGGCTCGTCGTTCCGGGATCTGAATTTCTTTAAAGCATATTAGAGATATTAAATTTATCTTTGAAATTCATATTGATTTTGTCTCTGAATTTTTTTTTTGTCTTTGGCAAAGATTTTTAATAGAGAAATTTTTTTTGTGTGAAACCAACAAGCATTTACAATGGCATCTAATGTTCAGAATTTCATTTCAAAACCTACCCAGGAGGGGTTAGAGTGCATGAGAAAGGATGAGTTGCTCGAGCTTGCCAGAAAATACAGTCTATCTGAGGCAAAAGTATCATTGACAAAACAGGAGATAAAGATTATTTTGATTCAGTATTTAGTAGGAAAGGGAATTTTTGAAAATAGTGCTTTAAGTTTGAAGAGAAAGCCTGTATCTGGTTCTGACAGGAAATTAAGGGAATTAGAGTTAAAGAACCAGATGGATTTAGAATTGGCAAAGCTTCAGATTCAGAGAGAGAGAGAGAAAGAAGAGAGGCAGATACAGATGGAGAGAGAGAAAGAAGAGAGGCAGATCCAAATGCAGAAGAAAGAGAGGCAGATACAAATGCAGAAAGAAGAGAGGCAGATGGAGAGAGAGAAAGAAGAGAGGCAGTTGGAGAGAGAGAAAGAAGAGAAACAAATGCGGATACAGATGGAGAGAGAGAAAGAAGAGAGGCAGATACAAATGCAAAGAGAAGAAAGGGAAATGCAATTAAAATTAAGAGAATTAGAACTGGCAAACAGAGCACACTCCACTCCTTTAAACACAAGTTCAGGTTTTGATGTTACTAGATATATTAGGTTAGTACCCCCTTTTCAGGAAAAAGAAGTAGATAAATACTTTCTTCATTTCGAGAAAATAGCTGAAAACTTGAAATGGCCCAGAGAGCATTGGACTTTGTTATTACAAAGTGTACTTATTGGCAAAGCTCGTGAAGTCTACACTTCACTGTCAGTACAACAAAGCACTGATTATGATGTGGTTAAGGAGTACATCTTGAAAGCTTATGAGTTGGTACCAGAGGCATATCGACAAAGGTTTAGGAATTGTAGAAAAGAAACTGGACAAACTCATGTCGAATTTGCAAGGGATAAAGAACAACTATTTGATAGGTGGTGCTCAGCCAAGAAAGTTGATCAAGCTTATGATAACCTCAGACAGCTCGTATTAATTGAAGAGTTCAAGAGGTGCATCCATAGTGATGTTAAAACCTATCTTGACGAGCAGAATGTGGAAACTTTGGAAAATGCTGCTCGTATGGCTGATGATTATTCCTTGACTCACAAAATTTCATTTGGCAATAAGTCGTCCTCTCAGCAGTTTTCTGGTAAAAAACCATTTCAATCTCATTCGAGTACTTCCAAATTTCACAACAGCACAACTGTTAGGAATCAAACATCTGATAAGACTGATCAGAAATCCTTATCTCTTCCTACGTGCACTTATTGTAAAAACGAAAGGGCACGTTATTTCTGATTGCTTCAAGTTGAAAAATAAGCAACAGAGAAAAGACAGAGCTTTTCCAAATGCTCTTATTTCTACGAGGTCAAGGTCACGGTCTTGTATTGAAAGCAATACATTTGTTGGGTCAAACAAACCCCAGTCTGATTCTATTTTGGAGGCTTATGAACCATTCATGTCAGAAGGTTCTATATCACTTATTGGTGATTCTGCCAAACCTATCCCAATTAAAATATTAAGGGACACTGGAGCTTCTCAGAGTCTTTTATTATCAGGTACTTTGCCTTTGTCTGAGGAGTCTTCTTCAAGTGAAAGTGTTCTTGTTCAGGGAGTAGAGTGCGGCTTTGTAAATGTTCCTCTTCATTGTGTAAATTTGGCATCAGACTTAGTTTCTGGACCTGTGACTGTTGGGGCAGTGACTTCTTTACCCATAGAGGGTGTTCATTTATTACTAGGCAATGACCTAGCTGGAGATAAGGTTGTGGTTAATCCACTTGTAACTGACAAGCCTTGTTTGGATCAGAAAGTTGATCCTGTCGAAACTGAAATCCCTGATTTGTACCCTGCTTGTGCAGTTACTAGAGCTATGGCAAAAAGAGCTCTTGAGAGTGATGTTGATCAGGATATTATTCCTTTAGCTGACACATGTATTGGTCAGTCTTTTGATGAGGTCACTTTTTCCTCAGGTATTGATCAATCAAATGGTATTGATCACAGTGATCCTCTTTTGGCAACTCATTCTCTTTGTTCTAATCAGGATGACAAACGACAATCCCTTGTCGTTGAACAGGAGCAAGATCCCGAGATATCTTGTTTGTTTCAGAGGGCTATTAGTGAAACTGAAGCCACACAAGTTCCAGTGTGTTACTTTGTGAAAAATGGGGTCCTTATGAGGAAATGGAGACCACCTGATGTACCCGCTGGTGACGAGTGGTCAGTGAGCTATCAAATTGTTGTTCCTAAGTCATATCGACAGGAAATTCTTAATTTAGCCCATGAAACTCCTTTGGCTGGTCATTTAGGAGTCCGTAAGACTTATCACAAGATCTTGAATCATTTTTATTGGCCGAAACTCAAAAGTGATGTTTCTAAATACTGCAGATCTTGTCACACTTGTCAAATGGTAGGAAAACCCAATCAGAAGATACCTAAGGCTCATCTGCAACCTATTCCTGCATTTGATGAACCATTTAGTAGAATAATGGTAGACTGTGTTGGTCCTTTACCTAAAACCAAGTCAGGCAACCAATACTTGTTGACCATCATGTGTACATCTACAAGATTTCCAGAGGCAATTCCTCTGAGAAATATAAAAACTAAAACTATTGTGAAAGCTTTGGTGAAGTTTTTTACACTTGTTGGCCTTCCCAAATCTGTCCAGTCGGATCAAGGGTCAAATTTTATGTCTGGAATTTTCCAACAAGTTATGCATGAATTAGGCATCCAACAGTTTAAATCTTCTGCCTATCACCCTGAAAGTCAAGGTGCTTTGGAAAGATTTCATCAAACTTTGAAGAATATGATTCGATCATATTGCTTTGATACAGAAAAGGATTGGGATGAGGGTGTTCATTTGTTGTTGTTTGCTGTTAGGGAATCAGTTCAAGAGTCGTTGGGTTTTAGTCCCTTTGAACTAGTTTTTGGTCATACTGTCCGTGGACCATTGAAATTATTGAAAGAGAAACTTCTTTCAAATGAAGATTCAAAGATTAATCTTCTTGATTATGTCTCTGATTTCAAATACAAGTTGTCAAAGGCCTGTGAAGTAGCAAGAACTAATCTTCACACTACTCAGTCAAAAATGAAATTAAGGTATGACAGAAATTCACAGGAAAGGAGTTTTAAACCTGGTGACAAAGTTCTGGCTCTCTTTCCCATACCTCAGAATCCTCTTCAGGCTAAATTTTATGGTCCTTATACCGTTGAAAAGAAAGTAAATGACTTAAATTATATCATTAACACTCCTGGGAGACGGAAACAGAAACAACTTTGTCATATAAATATGTTAAAGGAATATTTTGACAGAGATAGCTCAGCTAATTATTCAGTTAATTTAGTTGTACCTGTCCCACACAGTGAAGATATCAACGATGGAGTACAATCAGACTATAGTGACTCTGGTATAACCAATCTTCGGAATTCAGAAATATTGAACAACCTAGACCAGAAACTTTCACATCTACAACAACAGGAAAGAAATGAACTAAAACAGCTATTACATGACTATGAGCACTTGTTTCCTGATGTTCCAACACGAACAAGTAAAATTTATCATGACGTTGACATTGTAGATTCTGCGCCTGTGAAACAGCATCCTTATAGGATGAATCCTCTCAAACAGAACTATCTGAAGAAAGAAATTCAGTATTTACTGGAGAATGATTTCATAGAACCAAGTAAAAGTAACTGGAGTTCACCATGTATTCTTGTTCCCAAGCCAGATAATACATTCCGTATGTGTACTGACTATAGAAAAGTCAACAGTGTCACCAAAACTGATTCATTTCCAATCCCAAGAATGGACGATTGCATTGATAAAATTGGAAATGCGGAATATGTCACCAAGTTTGACCTTTTAAAAGGATTCTGGCAAATTCCACTGACGGAAAGGGCAAAAGAAATTTCAAGCATTTGTAACTCCAGATGGACTTTATCAATATAAAGTCATGCCGTTTGGAATGAAAAATTCGCCTGCAACGTTTCAACGTCTGATGAACATGATAACATTTGGTCTTGATAATTGTGACGCTTATATCGATGACGTCATTATCTACAACAACACCTGGGAAGATCATTTGGAAACCATTCGAAAATTCTTTCGATCGACTCAGTGATGCGAATCTGACAATTAATTTGAGCAAAAGTGAGTTTTGCCATGCTTGTGTCACATTTTTAGGACATATTGTGGGACAAGGTCAAGTTAAACCTATAGAAGCTAAGGTCAAAGCTATCTCTGAATTTCAAGTTCCAATTTGTAAAAAGCAACTGATGCGATTTCTAGGTATGGCTGGATATTATCGGAAATTTTGTTCCAATTTTTCCAAAATTGCTGAACCTTTGACAAGTTTATTGAGTAAGAAAACCAAATTTTATTGGTCTGACAAGTGTCAGGAATCTTTTGACAAGTTAAAGGCCATGCTTAAGAATGCACCAGTTCTTTCTGCACCAAATTTTAGCCAATCATTTAAATTATCTGTTGATGCAAGTGATGTAGGGGTTGGTGGAGTATTGATTCAGGAAGACAAAAGTGGTGTGGATCACCCTGTGTGTTATTTTTCTAAAAAACTAAACAAGCACCAGAAAAATTATTCCACAATTGAGAAGGAATGTTTGGCTTTGATATTGGCTTTACAGCATTTTGAAGTGTATGTTCACCTCAGCTCTTTCTCCAATTATTGTGTACAGTGATCACAATCCCCTTACTTTCATCAACAAAATGAAAGATAAAAATCGGAGATTGTTGAGATGGAGTTTGATATTGCAGGAATATAACATTGACATCAAACACATCAGGGGAAAAGACAATGTGATTGCAGATGCACTCTCACGTGCCTAGAAATGTAATATTGCTTGATGTAATTAAGTCCAGTATCATAAAACATGTTCTTATGTAATTTTGGTTATTATAGTATTAGATGTATATTCAAAAGAAAGCTTTATTACATAAATCTTTCTTTTTCTTTATGAGGGGAGGTGTTATGTATGATGTTTATATAATATTATAAATATTTTAGGAAATTGTAAATGTTTCTTCACTTTAATATTTGCTTAAATCTTAATGTTTATCAGGAAAAACATGTTTAACTAGTGTCCTTGAATTAGGTTGTTTTGATCAATATGTTTTCTCAATTTGAAGGTCAAGGTTGAATTTTGTTTACAGTTAGAATTCCATTAAGATGACACACATTCTAGAACATTCTGTCATGTGACCAATCTAGAACATTCTGTCATGTGACCAATCTTTCTATATACCATGTTTGGTGGACATTTTTTTCAGTTTTGACATTACCATCAGTCTTGTAAAGAGCTATTACAGTTGTGAAAATTCATTCCAAATTCTAAGAGAGGAATTATTTTAAATATTCATTGGATTATAACAGTGCTCATAAACTTTTGGATTTTGGATTTTTAATTGATGATTTTGGAATTTAATGTGAACTTATTCAGAGATTTTGGAATACTTCATTTTGACATCAGCACATCAAGATTTCTAGTACATCAGGACTTTGGAGACCATTAGCACATCATAACATTCAAGGACACAGCCGTGAATTCGGAACATTCTATATTTAGGACTTGTGATTAGAACAATCATTCTTATTGGATTATTAGGATTTCAAAACACATTACTGTAAGTGACTTTTTGATTTTTCATTTTAATTATCTAGTAATAAATTGCTTGTTGATTTTTACTTGATTTGTTGGTTTCACTTTCTTTCTGTTACATTTTTCTTAGACCATAGAGTCGTAACAGAAATTGGGGGCTCGTCTTCCGGGATCTGAATTTCTTTAAAGCATATTAGAGATATTAAATTTATCTTTGAAATTCATATTGATTTTGTCTCGGAATTTTTTTTTTTTGTCTTTGGCAAAGATTTTTAATAGAGAAATTTTTTTGTGTGAAACCAACAAGCATTTACAATGGCATCTAATGTTCAGAATTTCATTTCAAAACCTACCCAGGAGGGGTTAGAGTGCATGAGAAAGGATGAGTTGCTCGAGCTTGCCAGAAAATACAGTCTATCTGAGGCAAAAGTATCATTGACAAAACAGGAGATAAAGATTATTTTGATTCAGTATTTAGTAGGAAAGGGAATTTTTGAAAATAGTGCTTTAAGTTTGAAGAGAAAGCCTGTATCTGGTTCTGACAGGAAATTAAGGGAATTAGAGTTAAAGAACCAGATGGATTTAGAATTGGCAAAGCTTCAGATTCAGAGAGAGAGAGAGAAAGAAGAGAGGCAGATACAGATGGAGAGAGAGAAAGAAGAGAGGCAGATCCAAATGCAGAAGAAAGAGAGGCAGATACAAATGCAGAAAGAAGAGAGGCAGATGGAGAGAGAGAAAGAAGAGAGGCAGTTGGAAAGAGAGAAAGAAGAGAGACAAATGCGGATACAGATGGAGAGAGAGAAAGAAGAGAGGCAGATGCAAAGAGAAGAAAGGGAAATTCAATTTAAGTTAAGACAATTAGAACTGGCAAACAGAGCACACTCCACTCCTTTAAACACAAGTTCAGGTTTTGATGTTACTAGATATATTAGGTTAGTACCCCCTTTTCAGGAAAAAGAAGTAGATAAATACTTTCTTCATTTCGAGAAAATAGCTGAAAACTTGAAATGGCCCAGAGAGCATTGGACTTTGTTATTACAAAGTGTACTTATTGGCAAAGCTCGTGAAGTCTACACTTCACTGTCAGTACAACAAAGCACTGATTATGATGTGGTTAAGGAGTACATCTTGAAAGCTTATGAGTTGGTACCAGAGGCATATCGACAAAGGTTTAGGAATTGTAGAAAAGAAACTGGACAAACTCATGTCGAATTTGCAAGGGATAAAGAACAACTATTTGATAGGTGGTGCTCAGCCAAGAAATATGATAACCCTCAGACAGCTCGTATTAATTGAAGAGAGTTCAAGAGGTGCAATCCACTTAGTGGATGGTAAAACCTATCTTGACGAGCAGAATGTGGAACTTTGGAAACTGCTGCTCGTATGGCTGTATGATTATTCACTTGAATCACAAAATTTCATTTGGCAATAAGTCGTCCTTCTCAGCAGTTTTCTGGTAAAAAACCATTTCAATCTCATTCGAGAGTACTTCCCAAATATCACAACAGCACAACTGTTAGGAATCAAACATCTGATAAGACTGATCAGAAATCCTTATCTCTTCCTACGGTGCACTTATTGTAAAACGAAAGGGCACGTTATTTCTGAATGGTTCAAGTTGAAAAATAAGCAACAGAGTAAGACAGAGCTTTTCCAAATGCTCTCTATTTCTACGAGGTCAAGGTCACGGTCTGTATTGAAAGCAATAATTTGTTGGGTTCAAACAAACCCCAGTCTGAATTCTATTTTGGAGGCTTATGAACATTCATGTCAGAAGGTTCTTATATCACTTATTGGTGATTCTGCCAAACCTATCCCAATTAAAATATTAAGGGACACTGGAGCTTCTCAGAGTCTTTTATTATCAGGTACTTTGCCTTTGTCTGAGGAGTCTTCTTCACAGTGAAAGTGTTCTTGTTCAGGGAGTAGAGTGCGGCTTTGTAAATGTTCCTCTCATTGTGTAAATTTAGGCATCAGACTTAGTTTGCTGGACCTGTGACTGTTGGGGCAGTGATTCTTTACACATAGAGGGTGGTTCATTTATTACTAGGCAATGACCTAGCTGGAGATAAGGTTGTGGTTAATCCACTTGTAAACTGACAAGCTTGTGTTGGAATCACGAAAGTTGATCTGTCGAAACTGTAACTCCGCTGATTTGTACCCCTGCTTGTGCATGTTACTAGAGCTATGGCAAAAGAGCTCTTGAGAGTGATGTTGATCAGGATATTATTCCTTTAGCTGACACATGTATTGGTCAGTCTTTTGATGAGGTCACTTTTTCCTCAGGTATTGATCAATCAAATGGTATTGATCACAGTGATCCTCTTTTGGCAACTCATTCTCTTTGTTCTAATCAGGATGACAAACGACAATCCCTTGTCGTTGAACAGGAGCAAGATCCCGAGATATCTTGTTTGTTTCAGAGGGCTATTAGTGAAACTGAAGCCACACAAGTTCCAGTGTGTTACTTTGTGAAAAATGGGGTCCTTATGAGGAAATGGAGACCACCTGATGTACCCGCTGGTGACGAGTGGTCAGTGAGCTATCAAATTGTTGTTCCTAAGTCATATCGACAGGAAATTCTTAATTTAGCCCATGAAACTCCTTTGGCTGGTCATTTAGGAGTCCGTAAGACTTATCACAAGATCTTGAATCATTTTTATTGGCCGAAACTCAAAAGTGATGTTTCTAAATACTGCAGATCTTGTCACACTTGTCAAATGGTAGGAAAACCCAATCAGAAGATACCTAAGGCTCATCTGCAACCTAACCTATTCCTGCATTTGATGAACCCATTTAGTAGAATAATAGGTAGACTGTGTTGGTCCTTTACCTAAAACAAGTCAGGCAACCAATACTTGTTGACCATCATGTGTGCATCTACACGATTTCCAGACGGCAATTCCTCTGAGAAATATAAAAACTAAAACTATTGTGAAAGCTTTGGTGAAGTTTTTTTACACTTGTTGGCCTTCCCAAATCTGTCCAGTCGATCAAAGGGGTCAAATTTTATGTCTGGAATTTTCCAACAAGTTATGCATGAATTAGGCATCCAACAGTTTAAATCTTCTGCCTATCACCGCTGAAAGGTCAAGGTGCTTTGGAAAGATTTCATCAACTTTGAAGAATATGATTCGATCCATATTGCTTTGATACAGAAAAGGATTGGGATGAGGGTGTTCATTTGTTGTTGTTTGCTGTTAGGGAATCAGTTCAAGAGTCGTTGGGTTTTAGTCCCTTTGAACTAGTTTTTGGTCATACCTGTCCGTGGACCATTGAAATTATTGAAAGAGAAACTTCTTTTCAATGAAGATTCAAAGATTAATCTTCTTGATTTTGTTTCTGATTTCAAATACAAGTGTCAAAGGCCTGTGAAGTAGCAAGACTAATCTTCACACTACTCAGTCAAAATGAAATTATGGTATGACAGAAATTCACAGGAAAGGAGTTTTAAACCTGGTGACAAAGTTCTGGCTCTCTTTCCATACCTCAGAATCCTCTTCAGGCTAAATGTTATGGTCCTTATACCGTTGAAAAGAAAGTAAATGACTTAAATTATATCATTAACACTCCTGGGAGGACCGGAAACAGAAAACAACTTTGTCATATAAATATGTTAAAGGAATATTTTGACAGAGATAGCTCAGCTAATTATTCAGTTAATTTAGTTGTACCTGTACCACACAGTGAAGATATCAACGATGGAGTACGATCAGACTATAGTGACTCTGTATAACCAATCTTCGGAATTCAGATCAGAAATATTGAACAACCTAGACCAGAAACTTTCACATCTACAACAACAGGAAAAAATGAACTAAAACAGCTATTACATGACTATGAGCACTTGTTTCCTGATGTTCCAACCGAACAAGTAAAATTTATCATGACGTTGACATTGTAGATTCTGCGCCTGTGAAACAGCATCCTTCTAGGATGAATCCTCTCAAACAGAACTATCTGAAGAAAGAAATTCAGTATTTACTGGAGAATGATTCATAGAACCAAGTAAAAGTAACTGGAGTTCACCATGTATTCTTGTTCCAAGCCAGATTATACATTCCGTATGTGTACTGACTATAGAAAAGTCAACAGTGTCACCAAAACTGATTCATTTCCAATCCCAAGAATGGACGATTGCATGATAAAATTGGAAATGCGGAATATGTCACCAAGTTTGACCTTTTAAAAGGATTCTGGCAAATTCCACTGACGGAAAGGACAAAAGAAATTTCAGCCTTTGTACAGATGGACTTTATCAATATAAAGTCATGCCGTTTGGAATGAAAAAATTCGCCTGCAACGTTTCAACGTCTGTATGAACATGATAACATTTGGTCTTGATAATTGTGACCGCTTATATCGATGACGTCATTATCTACAACAACACCTGGGAAGATCATTTGGAAACCATTCGAAAATTTCTTCGATCGACCTCAGTGATGCCGAAATCTGACAATTAATTTGAGCAAAGTGAGTTTTGCCATGCTTTGTGTCACATTTTTAGGACATATTGTGGGGACAAGGTCAAGTTAAACCTATAGAAGCTAAGGTCAAAAGCTATCTCTGGAATTTCAGATTCCAATTTGTAAAAAGCAACTGATGCGATTTCTAGGTATGGGCTGGATATTATCGGAAATTTTGTTCCAATTTTTTCCAAAATTGCTGAACCTTTGACAAGTGTATTGAGTAAGAAAAACCAAATTTTATTGGTCTGACAAGTGTCAGGAATCTTTTGACAAGTTAAAGGCCCATGCTTAAGATGCACCAGTTCTTTCTGCACCAAATTTTAGCCAATCATTTAAATTATCTGTTGATGCAAGTGATGTAGGGGTTGGTGGAGTATTGATTCAGGAAGACAAAAGTGGTGTGGATCACCCTGTGTGTTATTTTTCTAAAAAACTAAACAAGCACCAGAAAAATTATTCCACAATTGAGAAGGAATGTTTGGCTTTGATATTGGCTATACAGCATTTTGAAGTGTATGTTACCTCAGCTCTTTCTCCAATTATTGTGTACAGTGATCACAATCCCCTTACTTTCATCAACAAAATGAAAGATAAAAATCGGAGATTGTTGAGATGGAGTTTGATATTGCAGGAATATAACATTGACATCAACACATCAGGGGAAAAGACAATGTGATTGCAGATGCACTCTCACGTGCCTAGAAATGTAATAAATATTGCTTGATGTAATTAAGTCCAGTATCATAAAACATGTTCTTATGTAATTTTGGTTATTGTAGTATTAGATGTATATTCAAAAGAAAGCTTTATTATATAAATCTTTCTTTTTCTTTATGAGGGGAGGTGTTATGTATGATGTTTATATAATATTATAAATATTTTAGGAAATTATAAATGTTTCTTCACTTTAATATTTGCTTAAATCTTAATGTTTATCAGGAAAACATGTTTAACTAGTGTCCTTGAATTAGGTTGTTTTGATCAATATGTTTTCTCAATTTGAAGGTCAAGGTTGAATTTTGTTTACAGTTAGAATTCCATTAAGATGACTCATATTCTAGAACATTCTGTCATGTGACCAATCTTTATATATATCATGTTTGGTGGACATTTTTTCAGTTTTGACATTACCATCAGTCTTGTAAAGAGCTATTACAGTTGTGAAATGAAAATTCATTCCAAATTCTAAGAGAGGAATTATTTTAAATATTCATTGGATTATAACAGTGCTCATAAACTTTTGGATTTTGGATTTTTAATTGATGATTTTGGAATTTATGTGAACTTATTCAGAGATTTTGGAATACTTCATTTTGACATCAGCACATCAAGATTTCTTGTACATCAGGGACTTTGGAGACCATTAGCACATCATAACATTCAAGACACAGCCGTGAGATTCGGAAACATTCTATATTTAGGACTTGTGATTAGAACAATCATTCTTAATTGGATTATTAGGATTTCAAAACACATTACTGTAAGTGACTTTGATTTTTCATTTTAATTATCTAGTAATAAATTGCTTGTTGATTTTTACTTGATTTGTTGGTTTCACTTTCTTTCTGTTACATTTTTCTTAGACCAATAGAGTCGTAAACAGAATTGGGGGCTCGTCTTCTGGGATCTGAATTTCATTAAAGCATATTAGAGATATTAAATTTATCTTTGAAATTCATATTGAATTTGTCTTGAAATTTTTTTTTTTTGTATTTGGCAAAGATTTTTAATAGAGAAAATTTTTTTTGTGTGAAACCAACAAGCATTTACTATGGCAATCTAATGTTCAGAATTTCATTTCAAAACCTACCCAGGAGGGGTTAGAGTGCATGAGAAAGGATGAGTTGCTCGAGCTTGCCAGAAAATACAGTCTATCTGAGGCAAAAGTATCATTGACAAAACAGGAGATAAAGATTATTTTGATTCAGTATTTAGTAGGAAAGGGAATTTTTGAAAATAGTGCTTTAAGTTTGAAGAGAAAGCCTGTATCTGGTTCTGACAGGAAATTAAGGGAATTAGAGTTAAAGAACCAGATGGATTTAGATTGGCAAAGCTTCAGATTCAGAGAGAGAGAGAGAAAGAAGAGAGGCAGATACAGATGGAGAGAGAGAAAGAAGAGAGGCAGATCCAAATGCAGAAGAAAGAGAGGCAGATACAAATGCAGAAAGAAGAGAGGCAGATGGAGAGAGAGAAAGAAGAGAGGCAGTTGGAGAGAGAGAAAGAAGAGAAACAAATGCGGATACAGATGGAGAGGAGAGAAAGAAGAGAGGCAGATACAAATGCAAAGAGAAGAAAGGGAAATGCAATTTAAGTTAAGAGAATTAGAACTGGCAAACAGAGCACACTTCCACTCCTTTAAACACAAGTCCAGGTTTTTATGTTACTAGATATATTAGGTTAGTACCCCCTTTTCAGGAAAAAGAAGTAGATAAATACTTTCTTCATTTCGAGAAAATAGCTGAAAACTTGAAATGGCCCAGAGAGCATTGGACTTTGTTATTACAAAGTGTACTTATTGGCAAAGCTCGTGAAGTCTACACTTCACTGTCAGTACAACAAAGCACTGATTATGATGTGGTTAAGGAGTACATCTTGAAAGCTTATGAGTTGGTACCAGAGGCATATCGACAAAGGTTTAGGATTTGTAGAAAAGAAACTGGACAAACTCATGTCGAATTTGCAAGGGATAAAGAACAACTATTTGATAGGTGGTGCTCAGCCAAGAAAGTTGATCAAGCTTATGATAACCTCAGACAGCTCGTATTAATTGAAGAGTTCAAGAGGTGCATCCATAGTGATGTTAAAACCTATCTTGACGAGCAGAATGTGGAAACTTTGGAAAATGCTGCTCGTATGGCTGATGATTATTCCTTGACTCACAAAATTTCATTTGGCAATAAGTCGTCCTCTCAGCAGTTTTCTGGTAAAAAACCATTTCAATCTCATTCGAGTACTTCAAAATTTCACAACAGCACAACTGTTAGGAATCAAACATCTGATAAGACTGATCAGAAATCCTTATCTCTTCCTACGTGCACTTATTGTAAAAACGAAAGGGCACGTTATTTCTGATTGCTTCAAGTTGAAAAATAAGCAACAGAGAAAAGACAGAGCTTTTCCAAATGCTCTTATTTCTACGAGGTCAAGGTCACGGTCTTGTATTGAAAGCAATACATTTGTTGGGTCAAACAAACCCCAGTCTGATTCTATTTTGGAGGCTTATAAACCATTCATGTCAGAAGGTTCTATATCACTTATTGGTGATTCTGCCAAACCTATCCCAATTAAAATATTAAGGGACACTGGAGCTTCTCAGAGTCTTTTATTATCAGGTACTTTGCCTTTGTCTGAGGAGTCTTCTTCAAGTGAAAGTGTTCTTGTTCAGGGAGTAGAGTGCGGCTTTGTAAATGTTCCTCTTCATTGTGTAAATTTAGCATCAGACTTAGTTTCTGGACCCTGTGACTGTTGGGGCAGTGACTTCTTTACCCATAGAGGGTGTTTCATTTATTACTAGGCAATGACCTAGCTGGAGATAAGGTTGTGGTTAATCCACTTGTAACTGACAAGCCTTGTTTGGATCAGAAAGTTGATCCTGTCGAAACTAAAATCCCTGATTTGTACCCTGCTTGTGCAGTTACTAGAGCTATGGCAAAAAGAGCTCTTGAGAGTGATGTTGATCAGGATATTATTCCTTTAGCTGACACATGTATTGGTCAGTCTTTTGATGAGGTCACTTTTTCCTCAGGTATTGATCAATCAAATGGTATTGATCACAGTGATCCTCTTTTGGCAACTCATTCTCTTTGTTCTACTCAGGGTGGCAAACGACAATCCCTTGTCGTTGAACAGGAGCAAGATCCCGAGATATCTTGTTTGTTTCAGAGGGCTATTAATGAAACTGAAGCCACACAAGTTCCAGTGTGTTACTTTGTGAAAAATGGGGTCCTTATGAGGAAATGGAGACCACCTGATGTACCTGCTCCTGACGAGTGGTCAGTGAGCTATCAAATTGTTGTTCCTAAGTCATATAGACAGGAAATTCTTAATTTAGCCATGAAACTCCTTTGGCTGGTCATTTAGGAGTCCGTAAGACTTATCACAAGATCTTGAATCATTTTTATTGGCCGAAACTCAAAAGTGATGTTTCTAAATACTGCAGATCTTGTCACACTTGTCAAATGGTAGGAAAACCCAATCAGAAGATACCTAAGGCTCATCTGCAACCTATTCCTGCATTTGATGAACCATTTAGTAGAATAATAGTAGACTGTGTTGGTCCTTTACCTAAAACCAAGTTAGGCAACCAATACTTGTTGACCATCATGTGTACATCTACAAGATTTCCAGAGGCAATTCCTCTGAGAAATATAAAAACTAAAACTATTGTGAAAGCTTTGGTGAAGTTTTTTACACTTGTTGGCCTTCCCAAATCTGTCCAGTCGGATCAAGGGTCATATTTTATGTCTGGAATTTTCCAGCAAGTTATGCATGAACTAGGCATCCAACAGTTTAAATCTTCTGCCTATCACCCTGAAAGTCAAGGTGCTTTGGAAAGATTTCATCAAACTTTGAAGAATATGATTCGATCCTATTGCTTTGATACAGAAAAGGATTGGGATGAGGGTGTTCATTTGTTGTTGTTTGCTGTTAGGGAATCAGTTCAAGAGTCGTTGGGTTTTAGTCCCTTTGAACTAGTTTTTGGTCATACTGCCCGTGGACCATTGAAATTATTGAAAGAGAAACTTCTTTCAAATGAAGATTCAAAGATTAATCTTCTTGATTATGTTTCTGATTTCAAATACAAGTTGTCAAAGGCCTGTGAAGTAGCAAGAACTAATCTTCACACTACTCAGTCAAAAATGAAATTAAGGTATGACAGAAATTCACAGGAAAGGAGTTTTAAACCTGGTGACAAAGTTCTGGCTCTCTTTCCCATACCTCAGAATCCTCTTCAGGCTAAATGTTATGGTCCTTATACCGTTGAAAAGAAAGTAAATGACTTAAATTATATCATTAACACTCCTGGGAGACGGAAACAGAAACAACTTTGTCATATAAATATGTTAAAGGAATATTTTGACAGAGATAGCTCAGCTAATTATTCAGTTAATTTAGTTGTACCTGTCCCACACAGTGAAGATATCAACGATGGAGTACGATCAGACTATAGTGACTCTGGTATAACCAATCTTCGGAATTCAGAAATATTGAACAACCTAGACCAGAAACTTTCACATCTACAACAACAGGAAATAAATGAACTAAAACAGCTATTACATGACTATGAGCACTTGTTTCCTGATGTTCCAACACGAACAAGTAAAATTTATCATGACGTTGACATTGTAGATTCTGCGCCTGTGAAACAGCATCCTTATAGGATGAATCCTCTCAAACAGAACTATCTGAAGAAAGAAATTCAGTATTTACTGGAGAATGATTTCATAGAACCAAGTAAAAGTAACTGGAGTTCACCATGTATTCTTGTTCCCAAGCCAGATTATACATTCCGTATGTGTACTGACTATAGAAAAGTCAACAGTGTCACCAAAACTGATTCATTTCCAATCCCAAGAATGGACGATTGCATTGATAAAATTGGAAATGCGGAATATGTCACCAAGTTTGACCTTTTAAAAGGATTCTGGCAAATTCCACTGACGGAAAGGACAAAAGAAATTTCAGCATTTGTAACTCCAGATGGACTTTATCAATATAAAGTCATGCCGTTTGGAATGAAAAATTCGCCTGCAACGTTTCAACGTCTGATGAACATGATAACATTTGGTCTTGATAATTGTGACGCTTATATCGATGACGTCATTATCTACAACAACACCTGGGAAGATCATTTGGAAACCATTCGAAAATTCTTCGATCGACTCAGTGATGCGAATCTGACAATTAATTTGAGCAAAAGTGAGTTTTGCCATGCTTGTGTCACATTTTTAGGACATATTGTGGGACAAGGTCAAGTTAAACCTATAGAAGCTAAGGTCAAAGCTATCTCTGAATTTCAAGTTCCAATTTGTAAAAAGCAACTGATGCGATTTCTAGGTATGGCTGGATATTATCGGAAATTTTGTTCCAATTTTTCCAAAATTGCTGAACCTTTGACAAGTTTATTGAGTAAGAAAACCAAATTTTATTGGTCTGACAAGTGTCAGGAATCTTTTGACAAGTTAAAGGCCATGCTTAAGAATGCACCAGTTCTTTCTGCACCAAATTTTAGCCAATCATTTAAATTATCTGTTGATGCAAGTGATGTAGGGGTTGGTGGAGTATTGATTCAGGAAGACAAAAGTGGTGTGGATCACCCTGTGTGTTATTTTTCTAAAAAACTAAACAAGCACCAGAAAAATTATTCCACAATTGAGAAGGAATGTTTGGCTTTGATATTGGCTTTACAGCATTTTGAAGTGTATGTCACCTCAGCTCTTTCTCCAATTATTGTGTACAGTGATCACAATCCCCTTACTTTCATCAACGAAATGAAAGATAAAAATCGGAGATTGTTGAGATGGAGTTTGATATTGCAGGAATATAACATTGACATTAGACACATCAGGGGAAAAGACAATGTGATTGCAGATGCACTCTCACGTGCCTAGAAATGTAATATTGCTTGATGTAATTAAGTCCAGTATCATAAAACATGTTCTTATGTAATTTTGGTTATTATAGTATTAGATGTATATTCAAAAGAAAGCTTTATTACATAAATCTTTCTTTTTCTTTATGAGGGGAGGTGTTATGTATGATGTTTATGTAATATTATAAATATTTTAGGAAATTGTAAATATTTCTTCACTTTAATATTTGCTTAAATCTTAATGTTATCAGGAAAAACATGTTTAACTAGTGTCCTTGAATTAGGTTGTTTTGATCAATATGTTTTCTCAATTTGAAGGTCAAGGTTGAATTTTGTTTACAGTTAGAATTCCATTAAGATGACACACATTCTAGAACATTCTGTCATGTGACCAATCTAGAACATTCTGTCATGTGACCAATCTTTATATAGATCATGTTTGGTGGACATTTTTTCAGTTTTGACATTACCATCAGTCTTGTAAAGAGCTATTACAGTTGTGAAAATTCATTCCAAATTCTAAGAGAGGAATTATTTTAAATATTCATAGGATTATAACAGTGCTCATAAACTTTTGGATTTTGGATTTTTAATTGATGATTTTGGAATTTATGTGAACTTATTCAGAGATTTTGGAATACTTCATTTTGACATCAGCACATCAAGATTTCTTGTACATCAGGACTTTGGAGACCATTAGCACATCATAACATTCAAGGACACAGCCGTGAATTCGGAACATTCTATATTTAGGACTTGTGATTAGAACAATCATTCTTATTGGATTATTAGGATTTCAAAACACATTACTGTAAGTGACTTTTTGATTTTTCATTTTAATTATCTAGTAATAAATTGCTTGTTGATTTTTACTTGATTTGTTGGTTTCACTTTCTTTCTGTTACATTTTTCTTAGACCATAGAGTCGTAACAGAAATTGGGGGCTCGTCTTCTGGGATCTGAATTTCATTAAAGCATATTAGAGATATTAAATTTATCTTTGAAATTCATATTGAATTTGTCTTGAAATTTTTTTTTGTTTGTCTTTGGCAAAGATTTTTAATAGAGAAATTTTTTTTGTGTGAAACCAACAAGCATTTACTATGGCATCTAATGTTCAGAATTTCATTTCAAAACCTACCCAGGAGGGGTTAGAGTGCATGAGAAAGGATGAGTTGCTCGAGCTTGCCAGAAAATACAGTCTATCTGAGGCAAAAGTATCATTGACAAAACAGGAGATAAAGATTATTTTGATTCAGTATTTAGTAGGAAAGGGAATTTTTGAAAATAGTGCTTTAAGTTTGAAGAGAAAGCCTGTATCTGGTTCTGACAGGAAATTAAGGGAATTAGAGTTAAAGAACCAGATGGATTTAGAATTGGCAAAGCTTCAGATTCAGAGAGAGAGAGAGAAAGAAGAGAGGCAGATACAGATGGAGAGAGAGAAAGAAGAGAGGCAGATCCAAATGCAGAAGAAAGAGAGGCAGATACAAATGCAGAAAGAAGAGAGGCAGATGGAGAGAGAGAAAGAAGAGAGGCAGTTGGAGAGAGAGAAAGAAGAGAAACAAATGCGGATACAGATGGAGAGAGAGAAAGAAGAGAGGCAGATACAAATGCAAAGAGAAGAAAGGGAAATGCAATTTAAGTTAAGAGAATTAGAACTGGCAAACAGAGCACACTCCACTCCTTTAAACACAAGTCCAGGTTTTTATGTTACTAGATATATTAGGTTAGTACCCCCTTTTCAGGAAAAAGAAGTAGATAAATACTTTCTTCATTTCGAGAAAATAGCTGAAAACTTGAAATGGCCCAGAGAGCATTGGACTTTGTTATTACAAAGTGTACTTATTGGCAAAGCTCGTGAAGTCTACACTTCACTGTCAGTACAACAAAGCACTGATTATGATGTGGTTAAGGAGTACATCTTGAAAGCTTATGAGTTGGTACCAGAGGCATATCGACAAAGGTTTAGGAATTGTAGAAAAGAAACTGGACAAACTCATGTCGAATTTGCAAGGGATAAAGAACAACTATTTGATAGGTGGTGCTCAGCCAAGAAAGTTGATCAAGCTTATGATAACCTCAGACAGCTCGTATTAATTGAAGAGTTCAAGAGGTGCATCCATAGTGATGTTAAAACCTATCTTGACGAGCAGAATGTGGAAACTTTGGAAAATGCTGCTCGTATGGCTGATGATTATTCCTTGACTCACAAAATTTCATTTGGCAATAAGTCGTCCTCTCAGCAGTTTTCTGGTAAAAAACCATTTCAATCTCATTCGAGTACTTCCAAATTTCACAACAGCACAACTGTTAGGAATCAAACATCTGATAAGACTGATCAGAAATCCTTATCTCTTCCTACGTGCACTTATTGTAAAACGAAAGGGCACGTTATTTCTGATTGCTTCAAGTTGAAAAATAAGCAACAGAGAAAAGACAGAGCTTTTCCAAATGCTCTTATTTCTACGAGGTCAAGGTCACGGTCTTGTATTGAAAGCAATACATTTGTTGGGTCAAACAAACCCCAGTCTGATTCTATTTTGGAGGCTTATAAACCATTCATGTCAGAAGGTTCTATATCACTTATTGGTGATTCTGCCAAACCTATCCCAATTAAAATATTAAGGGACACTGGAGCTTCTCAGAGTCTTTTATTATCAGGTACTTTGCCTTTGTCTGAGGAGTCTTCTTCAAGTGAAAGTGTTCTTGTTCAGGGAGTAGAGTGCGGCTTTGTAAATGTTCCTCTTCATTGTGTAAATTTAGCATCAGACTTAGTTTCTGGACCTGTGACTGTTGGGGCAGTGACTTCTTTACCCATAGAGGGTGTTCATTTATTACTAGGCAATGACCTAGCTGGAGATAAGGTTGTGGTTAATCCACTTGTAACTGACAAGCCTTGTTTGGATCAGAAAGTTGATCCTGTCGAAACTAAAATCCCTGATTTGTACCCTGCTTGTGCAGTTACTAGAGCTATGGCAAAAAGAGCTCTTGAGAGTGATGTTGATCAGGATATTATTCCTTTAGCTGACACATGTATTGGTCAGTCTTTTGATGAGGTCACTTTTTCCTCAGGTATTGATCAATCAAATGGTATTGATCACAGTGATCCTCTTTTGGCAACTCATTCTCTTTGTTCTACTCAGGGTGGCAAACGACAATCCCTTGTCGTTGAACAGGAGCAAGATCCCGAGATATCTTGTTTGTTTCAGAGGGCTATTAATGAAACTGAAGCCACACAAGTTCCAGTGTGTTACTTTGTGAAAAATGGGGTCCTTATGAGGAAATGGAGACCACCTGATGTACCTGCTCCTGACGAGTGGTCAGTGAGCTATCAAATTGTTGTTCCTAAGTCATATAGACAGGAAATTCTTAATTTAGCCCATGAAACTCCTTTGGCTGGTCATTTAGGAGTCCGTAAGACTTATCACAAGATCTTGAATCATTTTTATTGGCCGAAACTCAAAAGTGATGTTTCTAAATACTGCAGATCTTGTCACACTTGTCAAATGGTAGGAAAACCCAATCAGAAGATACCTAAGGCTCATCTGCAACCTATTCCTGCATTTGATGAACCATTTAGTAGAATAATAGTAGACTGTGTTGGTCCTTTACCTAAAACCAAGTTAGGCAACCAATACTTGTTGACCATCATGTGTACATCTACAAGATTTCCAGAGGCAATTCCTCTGAGAAATATAAAAACTAAAACTATTGTGAAAGCTTTGGTGAAGTTTTTTACACTTGTTGGCCTTCCCAAATCTGTCCAGTCGGATCAAGGGTCATATTTTATGTCTGGAATTTTCCAGCAAGTTATGCATGAACTAGGCATCCAACAGTTTAAATCTTCTGCCTATCACCCTGAAAGTCAAGGTGCTTTGGAAAGATTTCATCAAACTTTGAAGAATATGATTCGATCCTATTGCTTTGATACAGAAAAGGATTGGGATGAGGGTGTTCATTTGTTGTTGTTTGCTGTTAGGGAATCAGTTCAAGAGTCGTTGGGTTTTAGTCCCTTTGAACTAGTTTTTGGTCATACTGCCCGTGGACCATTGAAATTATTGAAAGAGAAACTTCTTTCAAATGAAGATTCAAAGATTAATCTTCTTGATTATGTTTCTGATTTCAAATACAAGTTGTCAAAGGCCTGTGAAGTAGCAAGAACTAATCTTCACACTACTCAGTCAAAAATGAAATTAAGGTATGACAGAAATTCACAGGAAAGGAGTTTTAAACCTGGTGACAAAGTTCTGGCTCTCTTTCCCATACCTCAGAATCCTCTTCAGGCTAAATGTTATGGTCCTTATACCGTTGAAAAGAAAGTAAATGACTTAAATTATATCATTAACACTCCTGGGAGACGGAAACAGAAACAACTTTGTCATATAAATATGTTAAAGGAATATTTTGACAGAGATAGCTCAGCTAATTATTCAGTTAATTTAGTTGTACCTGTCCCACACAGTGAAGATATCAACGATGGAGTACGATCAGACTATAGTGACTCTGGTATAACCAATCTTCGGAATTCAGAAATATTGAACAACCTAGACCAGAAACTTTCACATCTACAACAACAGGAAATAAATGAACTAAAACAGCTATTACATGACTATGAGCACTTGTTTCCTGATGTTCCAACACGAACAAGTAAAATTTATCATGACGTTGACATTGTAGATTCTGCGCCTGTGAAACAGCATCCTTATAGGATGAATCCTCTCAAACAGAACTATCTGAAGAAAGAAATTCAGTATTTACTGGAGAATGATTTCATAGAACCAAGTAAAAGTAACTGGAGTTCATCATGTATTCTTGTTCCCAAGCCAGATTATACATTCCGTATGTGTACTGACTATAGAAAAGTCAACAGTGTCACCAAAACTGATTCATTTCCAATCCCAAGAATGGACGATTGCATTGATAAAATTGGAAATGCGGAATATGTCACCAAGTTTGACCTTTTAAAAGGATTCTGGCAAATTCCACTGACGGAAAGGACAAAAGAAATTTCAGCATTTGTAACTCCAGATGGACTTTATCAATATAAAGTCATGCCGTTTGGAATGAAAAATTCGCCTGCAACGTTTCAACGTCTGATGAACATGATAACATTTGGTCTTGATAATTGTGACGCTTATATCGATGACGTCATTATCTACAACAACACCTGGGAAGATCATTTGGAAACCATTCGAAAATTCTTCGATCGACTCAGTGATGCGAATCTGACAATTAATTTGAGCAAAAGTGAGTTTTGCCATGCTTGTGTCACATTTTTAGGACATATTGTGGGACAAGGTCAAGTTAAACCTATAGAAGCTAAGGTCAAAGCTATCTCTGAATTTCAAGTTCCAATTTGTAAAAAGCAACTGATGCGATTTCTAGGTATGGCTGGATATTATCGGAAATTTTGTTCCAATTTTTCCAAAATTGCTGAACCTTTGACAAGTTTATTGAGTAAGAAAACCAAATTTTATTGGTCTGACAAGTGTCAGGAATCTTTTGACAAGTTAAAGGCCATGCTTAAGAATGCACCAGTTCTTTCTGCACCAAATTTTAGCCAATCATTTAAATTATCTGTTGATGCAAGTGATGTAGGGGTTGGTGGAGTATTGATTCAGGAAGACAAAAGTGGTGTGGATCACCCTGTGTGTTATTTTTCTAAAAAACTAAACAAGCACCAGAAAAATTATTCCACAATTGAGAAGGAATGTTTGGCTTTGATATTGGCTTTACAGCATTTTGAAGTGTATGTCACCTCAGCTCTTTCTCCAATTATTGTGTACAGTGATCACAATCCCCTTACTTTCATCAACGAAATGAAAGATAAAAATCGGAGATTGTTGAGATGGAGTTTGATATTGCAGGAATATAACATTGACATTAGACACATCAGGGGAAAAGACAATGTGATTGCAGATGCACTCTCACGTGCCTAGAAATGTAATATTGCTTGATGTAATTAAGTCCAGTATCATAAAACATGTTCTTATGTAATTTTGGTTATTATAGTATTAGATGTATATTCAAAAGAAAGCTTTATTACATAAATCTTTCTTTTTCTTTATGAGGGGAGGTGTTATGTATGATGTTTATGTAATATTATAAATATTTTAGGAAATTGTAAATATTTCTTCACTTTAATATTTGCTTAAATCTTAATGTTATCAGGAAAAACATGTTTAACTAGTGTCCTTGAATTAGGTTGTTTTGATCAATATGTTTTCTCAATTTGAAGGTCAAGGTTGAATTTTGTTTACAGTTAGAATTCCATTAAGATGACACACATTCTAGAACATTCTGTCATGTGACCAATCTAGAACATTCTGTCATGTGACCAATCTTTATATAGATCATGTTTGGTGGACATTTTTTCAGTTTTGACATTACCATCAGTCTTGTAAAGAGCTATTACAGTTGTGAAAATTCATTCCAAATTCTAAGAGAGGAATTATTTTAAATATTCATTGGATTATAACAGTGCTCATAAACTTTTGGATTTTGGATTTTTAATTGATGATTTTGGAATTTATGTGAACTTATTCAGAGATTTTGGAATACTTCATTTTGACATCAGCACATCAAGATTTCTTGTACATCAGGACTTTGGAGACCATTAGCACATCATAACATTCAAGGACACAGCCGTGAATTCGGAACATTCTATATTTAGGACTTGTGATTAGAACAATCATTCTTATTGGATTATTAGGATTTCAAAACACATTACTGTAAGTGACTTTTTGATTTTTCATTTTAATTATCTAGTAATAAATTGCTTGTTGATTTTTACTTGATTTGTTGGTTTCACTTTCTTTCTGTTACATTTTTCTTAGACCATAGAGTCGTAACAATATATATATATATAGTATCTGTGTGTGAATTCCGATTCAGTTCAGGAACTGAAAAATCTTGATGAGATTCAGTATTTTAACTCGAATATGGCTGAGTGGCATATGAATCTGTCATCATGTGATACTGACAAGTTACTAACGTCACAAAAATGTTCGTATCCCATACAAAGCTTATAGGAATGCTTGAAGTTGTTAAAGGAACTTTAATTACGTACAATACAGTCAATTTCAAACTTGCACATATATTTCTTCCGCATTCTTTGAAGAACTTTCCATTTGGTCCTCCCCCCACCCCCCCCCCCCCCAAAAAAAAAAACAAAAAAAAAAACATGATATATCAGAACTGAAAGCCACGTAATCGTACATACGTGAATTTTCATGTAAGTGTTGTAAACACAACGATGAACGTTAAAATAGAGTACAAACAGGCCTACCATCTGTTTTTTCCAGAACTAAGTTTTAATGGGCCTGTGTGTTTTACTTTGTTTTTTTAGAAAAAGACAAGTACTCGGAATTTCTACTTGTCAAATAAATAAAATACGCATTGTCTGTCGATAAATCAGTCCGTATATCAGGCATGTGCATCTTCCTCCAGTGTTAGGACCGGATATCGCTTTTTAAAGGCCTTTCCGTATGATGTAAATGTAACGGGTAAAACCAAGACGCATGCGTAGATTGCACATGCCTGGTGTATATATTGTTCAAACGTATAAAGAAAAGAGAAATAAGTGAAGCGAAACACGAAACAAACATTCCTCTGTTTTGCAATAGGCCACTTTTAAACAAACCAATTAACGCATACCATGCGTAAGCGGGTATCTGAAATATACTTCCTCGTACATTTTATAGTATGCTAAATGTCGGTATAAGTCAAGCTATTATCTAAAATGTCAGTCAAAACTAATTTTGGTGAAAAGTATCTGGTTGTGATTCTCGTGATACTATCCCTATTGTTGATTATAGTACTCTCGGTGATAACTTTTTTCTGGATTCATCCAAATGAGAAAGCTTTAGTGACAGTACCACGATTTTGCATAGTATGCCAGGAATTATCCCTCTACCCCTATGAGGATATAGAAGGATTTTCAAAGTTCTCCATCAGAAGGAATGGAACATCTGTTTTGTGCTGCTTGAACACGCTTGCAGATATTACTGAAACAGTAGCACGGGTAAGGTTGTACTTTAATCGGACAGTAAATATAATCCTTATTTTGTTGTAATAGATACAAGACGATGACGACAATGGTGTAGGTTAGTAGTATGTGGTGGCATAGATAATTGTTAGAATGTTAATCATTGTTGCGATACCAGTACTACAACAACAACAACTACTGCTACTAAATTACTATACGCCAACTTTCATGAGGGCATAACATATTGTTTAAAAGCTCTAAAGCAGTTTGCTTGATTTGAGAAATTGTTTGATTTTGGGCAATGATTTTGTTTATCCTGCCATATAATAACATTGGCATCTGACACAGACCAACTATAATTATTGTTTATTGCTAATACTGATGAATAACCGAGAAGGCTGTCCAAATTCTAATTGCATTATAATCAGTCATCAATTCATCATGAATATGTTACTTCTTACTCTTGTACTTACATGAAACACTTTTTTCCTTGCTTTTCTACCTTTCTTTCATTCATAATTGACTGATTATTTTTTGTGTTGATTGATAATAAATTGACTGGTCATAACATTGATTTTATGACTTATGATTTCGTGTCTGCCCATTTCACATACAAATCCCTTCCCTTCTTTTTTATCATCATCATCGTCATCGTCAGTATCATCATCATCATCATCAGTATCATCATCATCATCATCATCATCATCATCATCATCATCATCATCATCATCATCATCAATAACAACAATTTCTTCGACAAATACGGTCCACTGGAACAATATACGACGTCATGAGTAATTTCGTTCCACAATCACTTTGATTTTCTTTATATTTTACAGATGGTCGAGAGAAAAAGGAGACAAAAAGTCAGTAAAGGTACTGGATAAGAGTAGTCATTTAAATAAATTCACGCGCGTGCTCGTGCATGCAGGTTTAGCTGATATACTACGAGATGTAATAAAAATTCATTAAAAGGAAACGAAGCTTGCCGACTTCCTTTTAATCAAAAATGTATGCATCGAGTGGTATATCAAAAGATACAACGTACATACTATATATATATATATTTTATTTATACCACATACAAATACACATACTTACGTTTCCAACAGAGTTAGGATTGACGACTGGAAACTGTGTATTGACGGAAGGAGTGAGCTCTTCATATCCCTTGCCAGGGTGTCCGCTACAAAATGTAGTTCTGCAGCTATTGTAACTATTCATAATCGTTTTGGGCATTGTTAATTTGCTCCTTTTCTGAACTTCTATTTTCAATCTTCCTGATTTAAAAAATCAAGGAGATGCTTTGGATTTAAACATGAAATTTGGTTTCAATGAAGAAAGTAGAGCACTACAAACATTGCATAAAACAAGCGTCCCGAAAAGTGAAAGCGCGGCCATTCAATTCTATCAACGGCAAATACATCGAAACGAGTGGGGAATATGCTAAGCGTAATAATGAACCAAAAAGAGGTGCTTCAACGGTATCTACAGTTGATGTAAGTCATTATTATGCTTCACTTACACCTGCTATTAATCATAAGATTGTTTTTATCTCCCCCCCCCCTCTCTCTCTCTCTCTCTCTCGGTTTGTCATTCAGATTTACTGTCATAGGTCCAGAAACATCTTCGCATACCACTGGCTAAACTCCGCTACCTTTTTTTTCTTTCCACGCTGATTTTTGCCCATGGATTGCAACAAAGTTGAGGGGATTTCCATGACATTGTGTAGCATGTTTAATTCATTTACAAAACGGTAATTATTAATATTTTCCAGTTATTTTCTTATTTTATTAATGATTAATAATTGGAAATTAATCACTGATCTAGAGAGCACAGAGGCAGTACACTACTGTTGAAACCATAATTATATGCGTATTAATACGATATGGGTGAATCGCAACTTGATATACCAACAGTATTGGTATATCAAATTGCTTTATACCAACACTTTGAAAGCCATGTAATTTTTAATCTAAGTGGTATTATATATATATATATATATATATATATATATATATATATATATATATATATATATATATATATATATATACATACATACATACATACATACATACATACATACATACATACACACAAGTCTTGTGGGAAGTCTGAATTAACAATAAATTTAACATTAAATTCCGTAACTAAGCAGATCATTCATAATAAGCTTTTAGTGTAAAGAATACAAAGATTGTCCATCAAAGGGTTTAATATGGGTAAGTCCAAATGGTGCTATTAGTCTTCAAGATAATCCCATCAATTCTTCGTTTAAGTACAGTGTTTACGGTTCTTCCTGGTTATTTCAATCGGCAGTTTAATCGTCATCGTCTTTCTGTTATCATATTTCATCAATCACGCCAGCTGGCACATGAATATAAATAAGTGCAACCTGCTTCCTGATAGAGCAGAAATACATTGTAGTGCTACAATGAACGCCACTATGAAATGCTGTATAATTGTCCCTTTGTCAAAGGAATATAAGGGTGTATTATTCTCGTCTTTTTTAAATTATATCAAATTCAGACCAACTCGGACTATCAGTTTAAACTGGCTGAACTAATATTAGAGAAACTCTTTGCAATAGACGAGTCTCACAATCACCGATAATAAAAGTAATGCTTGTTCTCGCATTATTTCGCTAATCAATGCTTTAAATAGATGTCTCAGTGTGTACTAAAGACAATGGTGGACTATAATATAGCCAAACAACCTATTATATCTTTTACTGCACATAAAACATTAAAAATAATTGATTTTTTAAAAACCTGTACAAATGAATTAAACAAATACATTCTAATTGGTAGTGTGCCTTAGATTCCTTCTCCAAGGTTAATAACTCAAAAGAGTGTGCCGTGCATTTCAGAACAAATGCGATAAAACAGTTTGATTTTATGAAAAATAAATAAATTACCTACAATGACCTTTATCTGAGAGCCAAGGTAGATAATCACACAACCAGAGTAAATTAATTTCTCAATGTAACTTTCATCGGTTGCTTGACTATATAGTAGTGAGGACACTGAACTATGGTAATAAGGAAAACTCTGCTTTGTTTGATATGAGAAACAGAGATCCAATCATTTCTTTAACTAGAGTGGAACAATGGAGGGGTCGGAAATAAAATTTGTCGAAAGTTAAAGTGACTGCTTCGAGAAAAACACGAGAAATGCCGTGAGCGACCATCGTCTTTGATGTGACTGGTCATATTTGGTATGAACCCTGAGTGTATCCTCCCCCCTCTCCCGCTTCTCCCCCCACCCCGGTTGACAGTCAAAACAAAGCCAGCATGCGCATATTAATAAATGAAGTAAAATATATCTTGTTTTCACTTACTGCATATCATTCATTTGAATACAAAAATTCACTCAGAAGATTTAAATAAATAATATGTAAATAACAAAAAAATCCGATACGAAAGGGAGGCCCAGTCATTTCCGTTGGTAGAGCGTCGGACTTGTAATCCACGGCTCGAGTATTCGATACCCGCACAGACCAGCCCAAACGTGCCGTTAAAATCAACAAATAACAAAGAAAGTAAAACAGACAATAACTTCGGAAGATTGGGGGGGGGGGGGGGCCGCGCGGGTTAAATTTCTCGGTATATAAAATAGAAAAAAAAAGATTAATGCATTCAAATATATGAAACCAACGTGTAATGTGGCACTGGATTCCTTGCGTCACATTGCTGTCAGGCAATAATTTTACACCTTATTCGATGCGCTCCCGAGTTAATTAGGCTCAGGAGACAATTCTTACACGACGAGACGGTACAAAGAAGGTCCTCAGTGACAACTGTCCAAGTTGAAAGTAACATGCTTTATTGTATTATGATGGGTGAAAGTCATAGAAAAATCAAATTTCCTGATGAATCTGTTGGCTTTATTATTATAGAACCATTATACGAAGTATTTATAACCGTAACTTCCAAAATGTGAACTATAAACAATTGCAATCCCTATTTTTATAAGTTTTCGCGTACAAACCTTTCGACTAGAATTGTGTACGATTAATCATTTGCTTTTATTGTCAACATTCAAGTTTTCTACTCAATACCAAGTTTTACTCGAAACCTTAGAAAATTTCAGCTTTTGTTGTCTATGGCGTCAGTTTCCATCAATCGGGAAATGATGAAATGCTTGTGCAAAACTTGTTTGAAGCAATGCCATACAATTTTCGAATTTATGAATGCCTTATCAAATGAAGTGCATAACTCATTTAATATTGACCAAATACTTCGTTTCCCTTATTTTTTCATTTCTACCGTCTCATTGCCTGAATATTTCCCTGATGTATTTTCTATAGTTTAACTAAAACCCATTAAAATACCATTGTAATTTTAACAGGTGTTGTAAATAACTTGCCCATAACATGTGGTGTTGATGACAGAAACAAAGGAAATGCCAAGCTTGTCGGTACATTACCTTCAGGTAAGTACAGTCATTGTCATTGCAGGTGTTAGCTCAAATGTAAGGTTTTTATGTTGTCTTAACAAAGGCCAAGCTTTTAGTATTCATTTATATGTTGTTACCACGGTGTAATTAAAGTCTCAGTGTAAGGAGTACTTCTGTGTTTCATATAAAACCAGTCTTTATTCTAACGTTTTGAAGCTAACAACAAAACTGTAATAAAAACAAGACATTTCTAGCAACTTATAGAACACGTACTTTCATTTCTAGCAACTTATAGAACACGTACTTTCATTTCTAGCAACTTATAGAACACGTACTTTCATTTCTAGCAACTTATAGAACACGTACTTTCATTTCTAGCAACTTATAGAACACGTACTTTCATTTCTAGCAACTTATAGAACACGTACTTTCATTTCTAGCAACTTATAGAACACGTGCTTTCATTTCTAGCAACTTATAGAACACGTGCTTTCATTTCCAGAAGTCAATATATGCCTCCGTTAATATTTCAGTGGTTATCAATTTTCGAGGTTTAGCCAAAAAAGGTGACATTTTAATCGGTACTTTTATTTGCGTTCTTGTGGCGTTGCCTCTTATGGAAAAGGTCTTATTGTCTCTACAGATGGATCCTTATTTGTTGCGTCTTTAGATTCGTGGTTTGCAGAAACCACAACAGCCACTAAATTAGGTATCCCACGAATAAAAGTGATTTTACCTAATAATATTATGTTACTGATTGTTTGGATTGTTACCTATAACCAATAGAATAATTTAAATTAGAGAGTGTTTGCAAAAACACATTTCCCTGCACTCAACTGCTTTGTCTCACCCACCCAACACTCCAAATTTCGCCCCTGAGAGTAATGGTAGACCTTAATTGCATGTCTGAATTTTCGTTTCTCCATTCCTTTGCTATGGCGCCATTTATTATAGCGCAATTCCGGATAAATGGCGTCGCACCAGGGTCCCGTGTAAAATTGTAAGAAAACAAGCTGACCCAGTTTTGAATACTTATATAAAGATGGAGACCTACCAAGTGAATGATGAGCATGGATTCAATACAAACAGCACACAATGTTATTTAAATATCTGTATATTCATCATGTGGACATTTGACAAGTTTGCGTGCAGAATTACGATGAGGTGTTAAAAATCTTTTTGTACATAAATGCTGTTATTATTTATCTTGTTTTCATCGTTTTCCTCCCCTCCCTCGCCCTTAAAATCCAGATGTTGACATTCATCGAGTTCGCGATCTTATGGTATACAAAGGTTTGGTACTAGCGCAGTCGGGAATAATAAGTTTCATCTAGCAAGAAGCCTGCGGTCGGATTGTCGAACCCACCTTAAAGTCTTACATTCTATGACTGTGACATTGACCACAAGGTCAAAGGCATAAGTGGGTGGGTTGCAGAATAAATTGTCTTTGCTTAATAATGATTAACACTCATGAAAATCTTTACGAGATGTTGACACCGCCGCCGCAGACGTCGGAAAATTGACTGCTATGTCTCGCATCCACTGACCTGGATTCTGCAAAAACGTGAGGAAGTCTGACGGCTCACCACTGTAAATCCTTATTCGTTTCAGTGCATACTTCAAAAGCAAATTCATTCATCTCAATACAAAAATCATAAAACATGAATCAATAGAATGGGCAGGAAATATGCTTTATGTTGGCATCGTAGTAATTTGTGTACTGATTTGGATTTACGTGTCGAAAATGGCAACCTTTGGTTAATTATAGGACCTATTGCCAACTTGCCCTCCAGATTGGTAATGTTCTGACCTCTAAGGCTAATAATCAAATGTAAATTTCCTCTCTTGTTTATACTGTCTCTCTGTCAGTCTGTTAGCACACAACACCCTCAACCACTGTCATTCTTGGCGTCCTCCCCTTGGGACCCGGATGGGTGGGGGTTGGTTTTAAATATACAAACATTGCGATTACCGTGACACTTTTTAATATTTTATGATCAAACATTATATATATATATATATATATATATATATATATATATATATATATATATATATATATATATATTACCCGTGAGTCACTGCCTGAAGGTGTGGATGAACACTGGATGAGTGGACAGTATAAAGTATGCAGTGAAAAGCAAGGGGTGTATTGCAATGATAAGCCATCAGACTTTCTCTAGTTTTTGTTGGCCCATGTTAGTGGATGAGAGACATAGCAGTCTTTTCAGACGCCTGCAACGTGCAACGTCGTCAACATTTTATACATATTTTGGTTAATGTTTTTAGGTTTTGCTTATATTTCCTTAACCACCTGATCGATTCGTTTCTTACCTGGGATTATTCATTACAAAGCAACGATGTGTCATAATCATGAACTTACAAAATTTGTGTTTATGGTTTTGTTATATTTTTTCATTTGCTTATATTTCCGTGACCTCATCATGTATTATGTCCGTACTTGGGATAATTCATTATACCGCAAATATGTTTCATTCTCTGACACACCCGCTCCATCCTTTGAACTTATATTTCCTGTTAGGATTTGGTTACAATTTGTCATTTTCTTATATTTCTTTACCGTCTTGATGGATTTTGAGGTGAGTCATTATAAAACAAAGACAGTTCATTTTGCACGCCATTGCCCTTGGTGAAATGGTTACAGTGATACTATATAATGGGTTCAACATGCATGCCGCTACCTTCAAGTGAGATGAAACTTGTTGATATAATTGTCCACCATATACATACGATTGATCGGACATTGGTTCATATATATATATATATATATATATATATATATATATATATATATATATATATATATATATATATATATATATATACACACATAATTTTATTTCTGCAAGAGATGCATCCCATGTGACGGAGGTGGATTGGGGATGGTTGTCATCATTGTCAAGAGTTTTACACTTTCTTAAATTTGTATTCAAAGCATCGATTGCAAATTTCCCAATTTTGTTGTTTGAAAGTTTAACGTCAAGACCCATTTCACTTAATCCCTAATGACAATTAGTACGTACATTGCTTGCTGATGTTACTTAGGTTTACGAGTCATATTCTATTTTTCTTATGGAGGAGACTTTAGAATTGAATTTAGAGTCTGGCACTTGAATTTTGTTCTAAAGTATTTCTTCATTGATTGTAGCAACAAAAAATGCTATGGTGTTAGACAATCATTTTTCCAAGTGCTGGTTCCACGTACTTTACAATCCAAATTGGCCAGAAACTTATTGTTTTGAATATATGATTTTCAAAAGCTAAAATGGTCATTTTCGCTTAAAACAATCGATTGCAATAATAAATAAAAGGCTGTACACAATAGATTTCTATCTATTTTGCCGTTTAAAGCGCAAGTATGATGGGTTAAATCGAAAATGTCAACCTTTGAACTTATCTACATATCACCTTCAAGCATATCGCAAGGATTCAAATCTCTATCCTGAGCGGTGCTGAAATTACAATACATTTTATATATAATTATATAGATGCCAATGTGTTCCCACCACCACAAGATTTTGGATTCAAGTTAAAAAACCATTTTATAGATCTTCAATCCACCCCTAATCATATTCCAAGATTTGAAGCCTCTGTATTGAACGTTATCAGAGGAATTGTGATACATTACAAATACACGCACGAATGCACGCCAGTCCCGACCGGCAGTATCACATACCTCTGCCTTTGCTTATGAGATCGCGGAATAATTAGGTGTCATTGTCCAAAATGTTAATGTGTCTTCCAGAAAATCAAGACCATAATTCATTAGATAATTTTAAGAAATAGTTACAGTGAATCAGCATGTTAGTACGATATAATTCGAATAGAGTAAGGATCATATAGACCGACTATGACGAGGAATTGCCTAAAGTTACAGCTTCCTTGTAAGTCAAGTTCTCTTTAAAATCATAGATCAGTGACAAGGACTGCTGTCATAAAAATCTAGATTTTCAGAACAAAAACTCTATCGTCTAATGGCTCCATTATTTCTTATTTTTTATGTTTTATCGACTCTGTTTATATATGGTCAGATGTGCTAAAGCATCTCTCTCTCTCTCTCTCTCAATGAAAATAATGTATATTTTTTTTCAATTCCTTGCCAATAATCATGTGTTTGCTTATAATAATACTTCTATTTTGATTATTGCAGTACACAATGAAACGGACGGATACATGACCAAAGTCCAGTGGAACATCAGTTCAGCAGCATCCCTCGTAGGATCCACATTTTCATTTGACAATGGCAGCTTCAGAGTGCTAGAAAGTGATTTTTATAACATTTATAGCAACCTTGTTTACAGTCAGGAGTGGAGGAACAATACAGACGAATTCAGAACGTTCTGTCACGTTGTATACCGCCATACTCCTTTGACTGAAACAAAACAAGACATAATTCTGATGCAAAACTGCAATTCTATATGCAAGCCATACAAGGCCCGTGCGCAGTGTATGGGCTCCAGCCATATGGAGTCAGTATTTTTCTTACGGAAAGAAGAGGAAGTCTACATTAAAGTCTCCGATCCGGAAAGGCTTTATGGAAACGGGAGAGACAATATATTTGGGTTATTTCGCACATGATGGATGATAGATGCGATGATGATTATTTCCCTCTGTTTCACAGAAAGGATACATAATTACTTTTATATAACTGTTATTCCTGTCGTTGAGTGAAATAATGGAGAAATGATTCAATGACATAATGCATAAAATACATACATGTCATTTTAATGCTGTGGATCAGTCCATCGTAGCTTTGTACAAGTTTCTGCAAATTTAGAGGGAGTTGCCTATGATGACTATAATTGCAACGTCATACACGTGATTAATAGCTATGTTTCTGGCTGGTATATATCGTGACTTAAAAAGCATCAAATACATATTTTGCAATATAAAGCTAATCCGTTTAAGGGGTTATATTTCATACCAAAAAAAATTTCTTAATTTTTTCTGGTAATTTCTTCATATTAAAATTTCTTCATATTAAACCAATCGTGTTTGAGGCATGCTAGAAATTAAAATAGATTGATAGTGCTTTGCAATTTGTTGTTTGGTACATTTTTGTTGTACCTGTTATTTAACTACAAAGCCTCTGATTATCTTATCTTTCATTCCTTCCAATCTTACGTTCATTTCTTTTGTCTCCTCGATATCTCAGGTCATTACGAATGTTCCTCGATATCTCAGGTCATTACGAATGTTCATGAATAGATTCTTAGTACTTCTCTAACAACCAGAACCTAGACTCGTTTCAAACGATTTTAAACATTGCTAGCAATTGTAATATACGTTACTTTGGTAACCATATAGGAATATAGAAAATAAAATGAAAAATGAAGGTAAAAATGGTGAAAAGAATACATGAAGCTAAATATAAAAGGTGAATATGAGAGAGAGAGAGAGAGAGAGAGAGAGAGAGAGAGAGAGAGAGAGAGAGAGAGAGAGAGAGAGAGAGAGAGAGAATTACTTCTGGAAAGTTGAATTGTTAAGCTAGTCCGTCCTCTGTCTTTCTAAACTTTAATAATGACGATATGAGAATGTCACAGTGCATACTTTCAAAGAAATTAAAATGCTTTTAGATCCAAAGTTTTTATAGGGGCGTTGTATACAACAATCACTTGGGGTTTGTTTCTGTTGATGGAACAAACCAAACAAAATATGGAAGTACGCGAGGCATATGTTACGATGGAATTTTCAAGATACTTTTATAACTCAAATTTTTATAATTCAAATTTTATAATTCTTTAATCGATGAATTTTTAAGGCATTTTTATAAAGAGTAAGTTTTCTTTTATAATTCAAATGTTTATAATTCTTAATAAAACAGAATTTTTGACGCTTGAGTTCTCTAAAACATTATAGTACAAAAGTGTACTGCATTGATATTTTACGGTAGGAGTGAGATTTTTCTAACAATACACAGGTGGGATATTGTAAGGCAAAATGCTGATGTCAGTAAAAGTCTTTCACGTCTACGTAATTCAACACCTTCACCTAGCATGGTCAGCAACCTTCGACAACCTTGGTGTAAAGAGCGTAGTTCAGCTAACCTGTAACCATTTTTGGAAAGGGGAATGCGTTGTATGAAAGTCTCGTGAAAATCTCGTGGCTAGAGACCTCGCTTTAGCCTGTATAACCTAAACTCATAACCATATATAGAATGAGCACGCATTCCTTGACCAAGAACTGGATATAAGGCGCTGCGCGCCTTGAGAAAATAGTTGATACGTCTCTTTCATCTGAAGTGTTGCTTTTGCTTGCAGGTAAGAGAAAATATTTTGATTGTATTTTAAAAGACTTTTTGTAAGATTTTTTAAGTGCTGAAAGGTATTTTTCCCTTCTCTCTAGGAACCTTATGTGTTTTTATTCTTAATATTTAATTGCAATTTATATTCTTTTTGGATTGTAAAGATTTTATATTAGTAATTTATATACATTATAATTGTGTATATTTTTAGTAGATATTTATATACATTGTAATTGTGTGCATTTTTATTGAAATTATAATGTTGAATTTTTAGAAAAACGATTTGCTGCCAACTTCATGCGTTTGATAATTAATTTAGAAATAAAATATCTTTGGGTTGCAAAAACATGATACAATATATTTATTTTGGTCATAGTTCGAAATATTAAGTTTTACTGTATTTTAAGTTATTTTGGCCATCTTTGGTTTATTAAATATTTAGTAATTTACATCGGAATTCAAAAATATTGAAATCAAATAAATGTATGAAGTCGGCAAGCTTAGAATCAATATATCAATTATATGTGTATTTTTGTATTTGGAATATATATATTCCTATGTAGTTTTTATTTGGAATGTTTAAATTTAATAAAAGTTGCTACGTCTCTTTCTACATTTGAAGAGTTGTTTGTGTTGCAGCCTCCTTTGTAGTACGAACCCGGTACCCCTCTCGCACCCCAGCGATGTAACCAATAACATCGCAAGGAGTGACACCTCCGCAAGGGAGGCCGCAAAGACATCTTGCTGGACGACCAAAATCCTTTCCTAATAAGTAGTGAAGTGGTGGCAATGAAATAATTTTCATAATACATACATTATTTGTAATATCTTTTCTGTTTGTCACAATCGTCTCTTTCGTCTTTTGACTAGTTTACATAACAATGTACATATGTTACTTTTTTTCTCACTAACTTTGAATTTTTAATTACTTAAATTTGCTGCAAGACAGAGACAAATGCATAGCGATTTCTTTTTGTCATGACCAACCTAAATAATTGTCATTTTATGCAATGGCGGTGGAAATTTAAATAATCGGAAGTCACTCCTAATAAGGATCTTTGCTCTTTACCACTAAGTTTTGTTTACCCGTTAAATACCAACCCATTCTATAACCATTATATAAACGAACCTGATCCTTTTTCTGCTAATGTGAGCGATTGTTTATATTTAATTAATTAATAAGATTTGCATTTGCGGCTTCAGCAGGGTTATATATAAAGTACATAATCACAAATTTCGATCGCGTATTCGAAATATTGTATTCTTTTTCTTACTATTAAGAAAATATTTAGGGCACTGGATTTATGTGATTTTTCTCGTTTATCATATCATAAAAGTAACAAAACAATTTTTTTTAAAACCCCAGACTCGCAATGATGCCAAGAATGGGGGACTTGGAATCATTATGTACAAATACCAATACAAAGTGGAAATGGATGATCAGTTAACAATATGACAGGTTTGAAACAAGCTTTCTATATTTGATGTGTCACTATGATCTAGTACGTATATATGCAAATATCTATCTGGTATTGCAAGTATATAATACTTGCTGGATTGTAATAATAAGCTTGACACATATAAAAACATACAGTTTATAGTAATTATTAATGTACATCTTCATAATTTTATATCTTTTGACATAAATACAGATTTCGTTTCATACCGCCCATGTAGAAAAAAATAGGCAATAATTATTATTAGAAAAGAGAAGGAAACAAAAAAGAAATTGTGATAGAAAGAAAACATATGTGAGCATCTATATGTGTACAAATGGGCACATATACTTCTTATTAATAGAAAACAGTTTTATAATATTTGATCAAGGTAACAGTTACATGCAAATGAAAATTAACATCATTTTTCTTCGCACACCAACAGAATTTGTGAACATACGACTAATCAATCAAATGTTTGTATAATAACCATTTACTCTGAAACTTTTCCCAATCACAATCTCTGTATGTGCTGTATTTTTCAACACTGAAATGAAATTTAAGTACCCTTTTTAAAATTTGACAAATTAGGTCTGCCCATACAATATCTACATTTAGAAAAAAAGAAGTGTTTTGTAAATAGAATAAACAAATTGATTACATGAGTTTTCTCTTTGATTCTGAATATTATATTTTTCTTTGAGAAAACTAAGTTGTTGATGTGACTACGTTTGCTCTTAATCCATTGTATTATGTCATTTAAAAATGCCCGTCATATGTGACAGTCCCAGAACAGATGGGATATTATTTCAGTAGGTAACATGCACACAAAAATAAGATCATTTGGAACAATTTTAACTTTTTTTAAAGTAAAGTATCTGTAGCCAAAGTTCTGTGTAAAATCTTTAATTGCAGCCACTAGCTTGGGCATTTCTTAGTTTTATATGCAGCCTGGAAAGAAATTATGCCAATCTTTTTCTTCTATATTACTAAACCAAGCATTCCATTTCCTTATAGAAGTTGGTATTTCATTATTTTCAGTTAATTTTACATAAAAACCTGTACAGCGTTTTTGATTTTTAACAACATTGCGTGCCAACAAATTTATAAATGGTTGCCGTAAATTACAATCCCAATCAAAATTAATTTTCCTTTTGTAAGATTTTATAGTCAATAGTATACTCTGAAAGTATAGGAAATTAGTTCTAAGGGAGAATATATTTGTAAAGTTGTAAAAGCTAATCCAGGAGTCATCTTCATTAACGAAATCATTAACATAGATGACACCTTTCTGAAACCATATTTTGCTAGAAACACTGTTACCGTCTAGTTTAATGCTAGGATTAAACAATTCAGATGCTTGTGAAATTAATTAAATCAGATTAATTAACTTGAACTGATTCATATCATTCCAAAATGGATTAAGATTCTTTCCAAAAATATTTGGCACTGAGAGTTTTTGATTTACAATTTCCAGACAATATTCCCATGAGCAATGTAAGTTTTAAAGCATGACTTTATTTTAAAACATTTATTACCTTTAAACCTCTTACATGGAAGCCTTTTTATTACGATATTTCATTTTAATTTTGTCTCTCCTTTTTATTACGATATTTCATTTTATTTTGTCTCTCCTTTTTATTACGATATTTCATTTTAATTTTGTCTCTCCTTTTTATTACGATATTTCATTTTAATTTTGTCTCTCCTTTTTATTACGATATTTCATTTTATTTTGTCTCTCCTTTTTATTACGATATTTCATTTTATTTTGTCTCTCCTTTTTATTACGATATTTCATTTTAATTTTGTCTCTCCTTTTTATTACGATATTTCATTTTAATTTTGTCTCTCCTTTTTATTACGATATTTCATTTTAATTTTGTCTCTCCTTTTTATTACGATATTTCATTTTATTCTGTCTCTCCTTTTTATTACGATATTTCATTTTATTTTGTCTCTCCTTTTTATTACGATATTTCATTTTATTTTGTCTCTCCTTTTTATTACGATATTTCATTTTATTTTGTCTCTCCTTTTTATTACGATATTTCATTTTATTTTGTCTCTCCTTTTTATTACGATATTTCATTTTATTTTGTCTCTCCTTTTTATTACGATATTTCATTTTATTTTGTCTCTCCTTTTTATTACGATATTTCATTTTATTTTGTCTTTCCTTTTTATTAAGATATTTCATTTTATTTTGTCTCTCCTTTTTATTACGATATTTCATTTTATTTTGTCTCTTGCTCGACTCCGCAGAACCTTGTAAAGGGGTATATTTAGTTCATTAGGTACCTGTTCTGATGGATTTGGTAAAGTTAATAAAATACGACGAATTTTTGAAATCGCACGACTTTTTATCATTGCTATCTTTCCAAAAGGATATAGAAACCCGCTTGTTTCATTGTTAAAGTCAATTTTTAATTTCTTTAAATTTGGTGGGGTAGTTATGTATTTGAATACATTCTCTAAAACAGTTGAAAATTTAACCCCCAAGAAATAAAATTAATTGCAATCCCAATCAAGTTTATATTCAGGACAAAATTTCACTTTGCTTCTAAACCATGTTACTTGTGTGTGTTCTTCAATGTTAATACTATAACCTAGGCATTTAGAATATTGATACAAAAGATCAAAAGAAGATTTCAAAGACTTTTTTGAACCGTCAATAGTAAGTGATGTATCATCCTCATATTGCGAAATAACATGAGCTGTACCTCCAACAATTTATTCCTTTAATGTTCTTATTTTCTCTTATCATATGAGCTAATATATCCACACCCAAAATAAAGGTAGATGGGGAGACAGAGTCCCTTTGTCTACATTCTCTTTCAATACTAAACTATATAGATACTTTTCCATTAATAGTTATACATGATTTGATGTTACAAAAAATTTATTTCATTTTATGACTGATTCATCAAAATAAAAACTTTCATTCATGTATCTATGATCAACCATGCAAAAAAAAATCAAGTGCTTTTTCGAAACCATCTAAAATACGTAAGCCCGGAATTGTATGCTTTCTGGTGTCATACATTAAATCACAAAAATTCCTAACATTCTTACCAATGTATCTTCGTGTATAATTGTAGGGAGTACAGTTGTAATCCTATTTGCTATAGAAGCTGAATTAATTTTATATGACACATTTAGAAGTGAAATAGGTCTCCAGTTTGAGATATATTGTTATACAAGCTGAATTAATTTTATATGACACATTTAGAAGTGAAATAGGTCTCCAGTTTGAGATATATTGTTATACAAGCTGAATTAATTTTATATGACACATTTAGAAGTGAAATAGGTCTCCAGTTTGAGATATATTGTTATACAAGCTGAATTAATTTTATATGACACATTTAGAAGTGAAATAGGTCTCCAGTTTGAGATATATTGTTATACAAGCTGAATTAATTTTATATGACACATTTAGAAGTGAAATAGGTCTCCAGTTTGAAATATATTGTATAGGCTTGTTTCCATTTAGTAAAGATATTATGACACCCTCTATCCAGCTAATAGATAATTCCACAAGTTCATATCCAGAATTTATTGATTTCACTTAAGTATAACGATTCAGAGCTTTTCTCATTGCATTTTTCTGAGAATATTAGTAGCTTCTAGATAGGATATAGGACCATTCATTGAATCCTTCTAGATAGGACATAAGACATTAATTGCAGCTTGTAGATAGGATATAGGACCATTCATTGCAGCTTCTAGACAGTATATAGGATCATTCATTTGAATCCTTCTAAATAGGATATGGGACTAGTCATTGAATCCTTCTAGATAATATATAAGACCATTAATTTTGAATCCTTCTAAATATGATATAGGACTAGTCATTGAATCCTTCTAGATAGGATATAGGACCATTCATTGAATCCTTCTAGATAGGATATAGTACCATTCATTGAATCCTTCTAGATAGGATATAGGACCATTAATTTTGAATCCTTCTAGATAGGATATAGGATCATTCATTTTGAATCCCTCTAAATAGGATATAGCACAAGTCATTGAATCCTTCTAGATAGGATATAGGACAAGTCATTTTGAATACTTCTAGATAGGGTAATACTCCATTCATTTTGAATCCTTCTAAATAGGATATAGGACTAGTCATTGAATCCTTCTATAAAGGATATAGGACCATTCATTTTGAATCCTTCTGTAACAATTAGTCATTGAATCCTTCTAAATAATATATAGGACCATTCAGTTTCAATTTTTCTAGATAGGATATATGACTAGTCATTGAATCCTTCTAGGTGCGATATAGGACCCATCATTGAACACTTCCAGATAGGGTATAGGACCATTCATTGAATCCTTCTAGATAGGATATAGGAGGATTCATTGAATCCTGTTAGATAGGGTATAGGACTATACATTGAATCCTTCTAGAAAGAATATAGGACCATTCATTGAATCCTTCTAGATAGAATATAGGACCATCCATTTTAAATCCTTCTAGATAGAATATTGGACAATTCATTTTGAATCCTTTTAAATAAGATATAGGATCATTCATTTTGAATCCTTCTAGATAGGATATAGGACCATTCATTTTGAATCCTTCTATATAGGATATAGGACAAGTCCTTCAATCCTTCATTGAATCCTTCTAGATAGGATATAGGAGCATTCATTTAATCTTTCTTGGAAGGATATAGGACCATTCATTGAATCCTTCTAGATAGGACATAGGACCATTTAGTTTGAATCCTTCTAGATAGGATATAGGACCATTCATTTTGAATCCCTCTAAATAGTATATATAACAAGTCATTGAATTTCTTCCAGATAGGATATAGGACAAGTCATTTTTAATCCTTCTAGATAGAGTATAGGACCATTCATTTTGAATCCTTCTAAATAGGATATAGGACTAGTCATTGAATCCTTCTATATGCGATGTAGGACCATTCATTGAACACTTCCAGATAGGGTATAGGAACATTCATTGAATCCTTCTAGATAGGATATAGGAGGATTCATTGAATCCTGATAGAAAGGGTATAGGACCATTCATTGAATCCTTCTAAAAAGAATATATGACCATTTATTGAATCCTTCTAGATAGAATATAGGACCATTCCTTGAATCCTTCTAGATAGAATATAGGACCATTCATTTTGAATCCTTCTAGATAGGAGGATATAGCACCATTCATTTTGAATCCTTCTAAATGGGATATAGGACCATTCATTTTGTATCATTCTAGATAGGATATAGGACCATTCATTTTGAATCCTTCTAGATAGGATATAGGATCATTCATTTTGAATCCTTCTAGATAGGATATAGGATCATTCATTTTGAATCCTTCTAGATAGCATATAAGACCATTCATTTTGATTCCTTCTAAATAGGATATTGGACCATTAATTGTGAATCCTTCTAGATAGAATATAGGATCATTCATTGAATCCTTCTAGATAGTATATAGGACCATTAATTGAATCCTTCTAGATAGGATATATGACCATTCATTGAATCAATCTAGATAGGATATAGGACCATTCACTGAAACCTTCTAGATAGGATATGGGACCATTCATTTTGAATCCTTCTAGATAAAATATAGGACCATTCATTTTGAATCCTTCTAAACGGGATATAGGACCATTCATTTTGAATCCTTCTAGATAGGGTATGGGACCATTCATTTGAATCCTTCTAAATAGGATATAGGACCATTCATTTAATCCTTTTAGATAGGACATATGACCATTCATTGAATCCTAGATAAGATATAGGACCATTCATTGAATCCTTCTAGATAGGATATAGGACCATTCATTGAATCCTTCTAGATAGTTTATGGGATCATTCATTGAATTCTTCTAGATAGGATATAAGGCCATTCACTGAATCCTTCTAGATATGATATAGGACCATTCATTGAATCCTTCTAGATAGGATATAGGACCATTCACTGGATCATTCATTGAATCCTTCTAGCTAGGATATAGGACCATTCACTGAATCCTTCTAGATAGGATATATGACCATTCATTATGAATCCTTCTAGATAGGATATAGGACCATTCATTGAATCCTTCTAGATAGGATACACCAACATTCATTGAATCCTTCAAGTTAAGATATAGGTCCAGTCATTGAATCACTCTATACAAGATATAGTACCAGTCACTGTAGCTTCTATATAAGATATAGGACCATTCATTGTAGCTTCTATATAGAATATAGGGCCATTTATTGAATCCTTCTGACTATTATTTAGTTTGGGAACCTCGGAATATTGAAGAAAAGCCTCAAAGATTGTAACTAAGAAAGATTTAATATTAACAAGTACACTAAATGATACATCTTGAAGCACTTCGCTTTATGTGATACAGATAATTATTTCGAAAACGTAAAGTTAGCTATAATTTATAGTAAGCTTTCGAACTGTGATAAAGCATAAAGAGTTTTAGAACACCAAAATTCATGGTATGTAATTAGCTTGGTTCCCTGCATTTACATAGCTATGTAACTTTATCTAACGGTATGAAAGGGGACCAGTCTAGGGATGTGATAAGATTTACAAAGTTTAATTTAATTGTGGCTAGTATATAATTGAACGCCTACAACAGAACAATTTAACGACTGTGCGCTTTGTCCTTGGTTGCATTCCAAAAATCCCATTATGAAAGCTTTGGTTTAAATAATGAACATTCTTAGCTCCGTACATTAAACACGAGACATCTGCATATTTTCTTTTGATAGTCAAAACCTATATGATAGCATATGGCCAGTCTATTATAAGAATTATTCCGTACTCAGAGACGACACGTCAAGTAAGTAACAAAGAAACAATGCAAAGTAGCAGATATAATGGAACTGAGGTCATAAAATGCCCTAAATATCATCCTAGCGACATTAGTTGTTTTTTTATACTTGAATTGGATTACTTGAATTGGTACAAGAATTAACACTTTGTAGTCAGCCAGGTTCGTCGAGTACAGTTACCTACATGTAGTAAATGACTTGTACATGAATAGATATATGAATTTTCAGGACCCCTGCGCGCCACACCCCAGTCAAAAATTGTTGATCCCCGCACGCATAGGGGCGTGGCGTTTTTTTGGATATGCTAGTGTATCAATGAATTTTTCTATATCGACATGTTGGATATTACACGGATGTTCTCTCTCTCTCTCTCTCTCTCTCTCTCTCTCTCTCTCTCTCTCTCTCTCTCACACTCACTCACACACACACACACACACACATATTGTAGTTAGATATATAGAGCCAGTTGCGTAGCTAGGCAAAGTGCTGCCCAGGGCCAACTACCAAAATTACGCCCCACTCCATTCGTATTATTTATATATATGGTACTCTTACCAAATTGCCGCCCCCTTGAAAGTGCCCTCCGGGGCCACACCGCCCCCTTGGGCCCCCCCCCCCCCCCCTTCGCTACGCCACTGTATAGAGCGATCATAGTTGCTTTGGAAAATTACGCCAGACACTCTTTACCGCATTTAGCTCAGTTTCCTAAACACTGTTGCATTTATGGTCATGCAATTTCGTGTGTACATTCACACTATCACTTATGTTAACACCCATAAAGGGTAAATTGTGGTTGTAATAAACTTTTTCTTGCTAAACTGGCCATGCCAAGTTTTTGGATGATGTACTATATTGCAGTCGAAGCAGGCGAGACGTCATTCAACAAAATTTACTGTTAGACCTTCTCTAGCACGGACCTTCATACATGTATCCAATTTATAAACGTGAAAAAAGATTTTACAAAATTTTGTTTGTATTGATTTCATGTTTCATGCAATATTTCACTCACGTCCTCTTTGGTACTTTTCTAGAGTACCAGTTGTATTCTTGAGAATCATTTGCCGTCTTATTGTAGCAGATGGACGTTTTTCAAGGGAAGTAACTATTAAATTAATTTCGTAAGATCACAAAATTAACCTCCCATGCGTCCAATATAGGCCTGCAGTATATTATATTGTTTTAGACATCCAATATAGCCTATGCACGTGAGAGATTACCACATAAGTACTATATACGAAAAATATAGACAGTCACATGCTAAGATTACAAAAATATGTTTGGCTACTCCAAAACTGGTATAAAATAAATAAATAAATAAATAAATAACATATATCCTCAGAAAATTCATTTGAGTAAGAGCGTCGGATTCATTAAAAATGTTGTTGTTTTTTTTTTTCCAACTGCGGGCCACTAAAGTCATGTGGTCATGTTTTGTGAATTAATTAACAGCTACAATTAACGCGAAAAGCTAAATGGTTATGCAGATTATGTCGATTTTTCTCAATTCTGAAAAACGATGCATCTAAATATTGCGAAGAATATTGTTTTTAGTACAGACATACATGGAAGCTCTCCTAAAACGTCCAGAAAGTTATGCTAAATACCTATGTTTTTAAATATAGTATAGTGGTGATACGGGCAAGTGCTACAGTGAAAGATTTCACATTGATAGATATGATACAATGCACATTTGCTGCATATTTCTTTTAACATTATTTTTTTTAATGCTATATATTATGGGGCATGTATCTGTTATATCATTTTGCGTATTTCAATCACATGAATACATACCATTATTTAAAGGTTTTGATCTTTCAAGTAGTATATTATCAGAAAATTTGTAATGTCCTGGGTGATTAGATGGATATACGAACAAGCTTATAATTAAGAAATATATCAATGTGATTCAGTTCAATGGCGTCAAAACTATACCTGCATAATAACGTAGCAAAATCATTGATAAATACAATAAACAAGTGGAGCGACGAAGTTTGACAAGACTTAACACACATATTCCTATCTCAAACAAAACTTAAACTTATTTCATAATTGTTTCAGAATATATTTACAAATTTACTTGTTATACTATAGGTCATTACGTGCAATACCTCATATCAAATTATCGACCCAAAAATCAAAAAAGCAACATAGAGATTCTCCTTTGATGACAATATTTTGCTTACAAGTGAATAAATAAAAAATAAAATATATAAATTGTTTGCACTCTTGCTAGGCAGAAAAAACAAACTTAAAAAGATTAACTTTTTTTTAAATCCACTATGTCAATTCCTCAATTATGGTAAATTAAAATAACTTAGTAAAAACACTTATTAAGGTAATTCACGGTATTATCATCACGCTTCTTGGGATTGGGCACCATGGTGATTTTTGCTCATTCATCAGGATTTATACAATTGATATACATGAAGAAAAAAAATTTCTCCAACACAGTAATACATTTACTCAAAATCAGTTATCATGAATTCCCCCATTACCCTTTTGCCAAGTTACCATGTTTCAGAGAATAATAGAAAGTCAGATTATCATATAAAATTGAAAGATTCATAAGTATTTATTCATGATAAATCCTTCACTGTTCCTGTGTATAATCGTTTAGAATAAATGTTGGCCTCCTCCTAACCCCTAAGTTCTATCCAAATATGTCCGTTAATGTAGAGTTGGTCCATAACCATTGAAATCCTTGTGTTATTTGTCTTTACCTACTTGCATTTCAAGAGCAGAAAAGGGGTTGGGAACAATGTTTCGGGTCTTCGGTGACAACGACTGGTATGATATGACTGCTTGTTATTTTCCTAATTCAATTCTGGGTACCCTATCAAAAATAAATGCTTGCTATGACATCAGTCATCCCAAATATATTTTGCATAACTTCAGCACCTTAAAGGGTCAGTAGTCTTTGTTGAAGTTTCATACCATCATACATTTCAGGGTTGTATATTTGTTCACCAGCCACTTTTGTCCCTGACAAGTGACTTGTTCTGACTAATATTTTTGCTTGTCCTGTTTTGTTTCTTTTCTGTTGCATAATTTTCTTCATTTTCCAGTGTCTAATGTTTATAATGCTGTCTAAAGGCGTCATGTACAGTTATGTGGGCATGACTGTGCTGTGCTCTTCATTAATATGTACTAGATATAATATTTACTGCAGTGTAATGTAGCAATGTATTTTATGTGTGATGTGCTGTCGTATGCACGCGTAATTTCTGTTGTTTTTTTAGAATAACCAACCCGATTCTTTTACAGTTTTAGTTGCCTCTTTATCAGAACAACAGCTATTTTTTATTGTTCAGATTATGAACATAAAATAACGTTTCTTATCTTTAGTGCCAGTCCCTCGATAAATGGCTGAGAGCACTTGAATTTCGGATATTTGTAGTCACCGACGGGGACATTCTGCAAGAATCTCTAAAAAAAAAGAATTGCAAAAATTGGCCGACAACAAGAAGAGAGAGAGAGAGAGAATTTTGTTAATTAAGACGTTTAATGATTAGCAATAGTAATCCATTCAATAAAGTGTGAAGGTTTTTATGATTTCTAGTGAGAAAGATAAAGCAGTTTTTTATTATATAAAATTTTAATTGTAACATAAAACTAATAGTTCTTTCACACACTATAGTCACTTGAGTGACCATTTGGATAACCATCCGGGCTGCATTCAGTAATGATGAGGTTCTGTACTGTTGGCGTGGAAGACCAACAGGCTGTACTGGACAGTCTGTCCTGTCGTGTGAATTTTCAACATCGTGGACAAATTGGGTTGGCATAGTAGTGAGTTTTCCCAAATTAGTTTCGAGCTCTTCAGAGATTAACAAATAATGATTATTTGCAATTAGAATAAATGTATATTTAATCCATATTTTGAGTAAAATATTTCTAAGGGGCAACTTTTTTTTTATCTTCGTTATCTTCGGTTATTCGTGGATGAATGGATGAATGAACGGGTACATTTGGTACCAAAACAATTGCATGCAGGAAATCATCCACCTTCACACCTGAGAGTGCATATGACAGGTGACATGTTTGTTGCCAGCTATATTACATTACAGAAGTTGACGTGTAGATATGCTACAAACCAGTAATTAAAGGGCCCACCAAATAATTATCCTCCAGTGGAAACAGTATGATCCTCCTATGGAAACAGTATGATCCTTTCCCCAATCCACGAAAAAATTCCTTTTTTTAGTTGCAAAACCACTAAAATCGCTAACCACGTAAAATAAATGAATTCACAATAACCAGTATACATATCTTCTGTTTATTTAATTTTTTATCTCGGTATTTTTAATGTAAGTTAATAGTTGATGGAATGGAAAATGAACATAGAAAAGGCAAGACAATATTCTTATAATCCCGAGTGTTCACTACAATTCAAAGTTGTAATGCATACTTTTCATAAACTATTGCCTTTTTCATTTGAAAGACACCAGTCCTAAATTTATAGAGCCTTTTATCATATGCTGATTGGAATATAAAACCAACAAATGAAACTGCTAAAAAGGACCTTCGTCGAAAACAACAAAGCGTACATTATCCGGAAGTCATAACTGCCTCGATACCGTCTCGCTTGTCCATGCAGCCATGGTTGTTAGTTACCTACACCAGTGGTCGGAGCATTGTCGACAGATCAATTTTTTTCAATACACTAATCCCAAACTACACCTATTTGCCACCAGCTGTCAGTCAATTGTTGTTCATTTCAAAATTCCAATTGACCGCAGGCCAAGTTTGTCCCCTGCAATGTAAGAAGCGTTAAGTAATGTCTCGTTTTGTGATCAGTTTGTGTGACCTGGAGTATGCGTACGGACCTAATGGTAAATAAGACACCTAGACAGTTTACAGTATATCACATGTATAATTTCATATTTATGATGAATTTAGAGATGGCAGAATGTATTACCTATACTTATTGCATGTCGTCGGTCCAAACTATAAACAGAAAAATAGGAAAATTGTGCATGTATGTGACCTAAGTTATCATTATGAACGCTGACTAAACAATAAGCGACATTACCAGATTGTGTGCAAGCCTCGTTTTGATTGTTACAATCGTTTGTATAGACCTTTTCCCAACCCCTTGTATGGCGCAGATCTCACGGATCCACGCGAGATGTCTGATTGAATGAAGCTAGACCCTTCCAAGAACATATATTTGAGCTATGAGAAAACATAGCATTTGTATTTTAAGGTCACGTTGGCTTGCTTGGTAACTTAAATATAGGAGACTGTTATATTAATATATTACTAAGCAATAGCATCGAGATGACAAGTATACACACATCTGATGATCCGGTGTTTTTAAACATGAGTGACCTTATGCTTTTGAAAACAGAAGACCCAATATGAAAACAAGAATTCACATATATTACATTACAAAATTTACTTTCAAAGAAATACGTAGTGGTAATAAATAAGTATACAGCATATACATGGACATAGTTCCTCTTGTACAAGCAACATTTGCACAACTCTATCTGCTGTGCATGCTTGCTAATACAAAGGCAATGCAAAGTATACATTTGTTGCAAGTGCCAAAAATATGTTCATCCTTTATCCGAACGTTTCTATGTTTTGTTGACATGAATATATATATTTTAACAGATCCCAGGTGCAAAATCAGATCTTTGATGCATGTATGTATATATATATATATATATATATATATATATATATATATATATATATATATATATATATATATACATAAGAGATTGATGCATGAATGATGTTAACTGGTTGCAACCCATATATAAAGGTTTATGACTTTATGTTATCATCTGCGTCTCGTTATTACAGTCAGAAATCTTACTGTGACAGTTTAGATACACCGTATTTAATTTGGAGATGTAAATTATGTGTGTGTGTCTTTACCACTGACAAATAATGTCACAACAGCAAATAGACTTGAAGTAGTTTATTATCTATATCAATTCTGTGAGGGACGCACACAACACATATTCATGTTAACACGATCAAGTTTATTATCTATATCAATTTTGTGAGGCATGCACACAACACATATTCATGTTAACACGATCAAGTTTATTATCTATATCAATTTTGTGAGGCATGCACACAATACATATTCATGTTAACACGATCAAGTTTATTATCTATATCAATTTTGTGAGGGATGCACACAACACATATTCATGTTAACACAATCAAGGTTCGATTAGTCTATGGTGTAGACCGCGTTTTCTTTGTCTTAGGAATCAATTGTTATTATTTAGCTATTTTTCTCTATTTCCAAGACAGAGGGTGATACACATAAATTACGTGAGGTGACGAACGAAATTTGCCAGCGTTTTTATGGCAGAAATTTTCAAGGACTTACATTGACATAGGAAGAGAAATATTACTACGTGGTTAGTGTAAACAGCCATCTTGAACACTTCCAGAGAGATATTGTTGTCATCCTTGAATATTGAATATGTTTCCTGCTGACTTTTTCTTCGTCAGCTACCCAAGTTTTCTTCCGAATTTCTATAGACATTTTGTGTAGAAGAGGATTTGTTATTGCATATTAGTCTATTGGATATTTGCAAACATATAAATATACAAAATTAATTAATACTAGATTGAAGTAATGGCAGACATATTAAACAATATGCAATATAAATCAGTATCTTCAAATCACACTGTGTAATAGAAAATGTAATAATGTGATCCTAAATAAAAATTACACGTATGCATCAAAATATGAATCATTGGGATTCTTGAATCTATGTTAATTACTACAAATCAACTAACTAACAAACAATCTGGATTAGAGACCAAAAAAATATAAATAAATAAAGAAATAAAGAAAGAAGAAAAAATACAAACAAGTACATTAAAAAGAAAAGGAAATCAGCAATTGAAGCAGTTAAAATAACAAATGCAAATAATTTATAATTACCAACTTATATGGTAGTTGACTGAGGCTGGGAAAGAAAGTGTATTTTTAATAAATGTTTCACAAATTCACTGAAAGAGTATGATGGAGACATCGACAATTCATTGTGAAGTTTAAAAGATTTAAAAATAAATATTGCTTAAATTTTGTATAATTTTCTGATTAATATTATTTGAAAGCAGATCAATAAATATAACCATATTTGGATGCCTCCAATAATATTGAGGTATATACTTGCGTCTATATTCCATGTAACACTGAAATTCTATTACAAAATGAAATTCATCCTCCATCTCATTACAAAAACGACATATTCTATTTTCATATAATATTCCTTGTGACTTAACCCATCTACCAGTTTCAGCAATGAATCTATAAGATGAAGTTCGCAATTTAATTAGTGCTTTTTCTTAAAAGATCTTGATAGTAATGATGGTAAGATATTCTTCACATGAAAAACTAGTTACAATATGATTAAGTAGCCTTGCTCTACTAGAATATTCAAGCTAAGAATTCTAGTTTTGAATAAAATTATATTTCAAGCGTTGCTTTACTACTTGTAGTAACACCTGAATATTACCTACACCTTGTTGCAACCACACGTGTTTGAACCAAGTATTTTGAAAAGTTCTTTAATTCTAACTACCCATGAAATTTTAATTGGGTTTACTATACATTCTGCATATACAATGTCATACGCAACTTTTGTATATTTCCTGCTGCTTGAATTAATTTTTAACCAGTATTTTATAAATCTAAAGAGTCTAAGTATTCTAAGAGGAACTCTTCCCAATTCCCCTCAGACAATGTCATTCTGTGTTGACTGTTTAACACCGAAAATATTTTTTACAAAAACGCAGATGAACTCTTTCAACAACATTACCTTGTATAAATTTCCACACTTCTGCACCATATGACTGAACTGGAGCAATAAGAATATAAAATAAATTGCATAAAATGTTTGACAGTATATCAGAAAATTAATAAAAGCACCTATTCGACGTAAACAAAGATTTCATTGCTTGTCCTGCGAAAGCTTTTTCAGCTTCTGCAAATGAGCCACAAGTCATAATAACAACTCTTAAATATGCCAATTTACTAAAAACTTCAATTTCAGTTCCATCACAATAAAATCGTTATTCGCAACTCTTCCACCTTTCTTAAAAACCAAGACCGTAGTCTTTGATGTATTTATTGTTAATTTCGAATTCAAACAATAGTCTTTCAGTGTATCTAATCCTTTTTTGTAAAGCATCACTACTTGTTAAATAAACTACAACATCTTCAGCATAAAATAGTAAGAACTTCTTCATCATACCAATATCAATACCATCACTACTTCTTAAATAAATAACAACATCTTCAACATACAATAATTAGAACTTCTTTATCATACCAATGTCAATACCACCACTACACTTTCCCAGAATAAATTCTTTACATCATTAATAAACATATATCAGAAAAACCCTGATAAATATTTCCCTTGTCGTACACCAGTTTAGCAATAAAATTCATATGAAAGATCATTATTGTATTTAACTTGGCTACCTACAGTAGTACACGGATTTCATTGCATTGAATATTCTACCTGTAATACCACTTTTAACTAGCTTAAAGCATGACAATTCTCTTACAATATAATCAAATGCCTTTTAAAATCAATAAATACACTAAATACGTTTTTATCTGAATGAATAATATGTGTAATATGTCAGTGAAGTTAGTTTAATATATTAACAATACTAGACATACATGACCTGAATAATCCATCTTGAGCCTCAGTATATATATATATATATATATATATATATATATATATATAATTTTCTTGTGCCCACTCATTTAATCTATTATTTATAACAAGGGTAAAAAGCTTTCATATTACAATAAGTAAGGTACAGTAATTCTTCTGTTGCTTTCAACCTCACTAACAGGGTCCTTTCTATGCAAAGGCATGATGTAATCTTTTGACTATAACTATAAACAAATGCCAGTCTCAAAATTAACTTTAAATAAAGACTGTAAATAAGGAAAGAACTATATATTACAAACTCATTCTATATTTTTCCGGACCATCGCTTTTACCATGTTTTAACTACTTGGTAGCTTTAGAAATTTCGTCACTTCTTAATCTATTAAGTCCGTCAAATAAAAGTACATTATCCTCGAGTATATAGTCAATATAAGTCTGGATTTCTCAATCGGGTAAAATGAATCAAAGATCATCAGTCTGATTTATAGACTTAAACAGTTTGCAACTTCATCTGCAGAAATTTTAGAGTGTTTGCGAAAAGCACATAACTTTACCTTTTTCCCATAACCTTTGACATTTTTATTCAGGGCGTCTACCAACTTATCAATCTGCGTGTCTAGGTATCGTTTTCTACATTTTCTGACAGATTTACTGAGCCTTGATTTAGATTAACATATAGCAAATCTATTTTCCTCCTTTGGGGCACGTTTATAATAATGACTCTTTTTTTCTGAAATTCCTTTCTAGCGTCTGCAATATGAAGACTATACCAAGTGGTTTACTCGAAATGCTAGAAAGAGATACGTTCTCTCTACAATTGTTTTGTTATATAATAATAATAATAATAATAATAATAATAATAATAATAATAATAATAATAATAATAATAATAATCTTTATTTAACGAGGATAACACATTAGGTCATGAAAGACCCATCTGCCATGTGGTCCTCAATTTTCGTACCAGGTTATGTTAAATACAAATCATTACACACACTCAGGTATGCTCGCACACGTACTCACACATTTCAAATATGTAACTACAGAGGTCAACGAGTACATATATGAACAATACACTATACACAGGTCAATACATTTCAGCATGTCAGAAGTCATACATACATAGATAGAATACAACATGCACAGATTATATCTGGATACAATGATAAAATCATAAAGTTCAGTATTGGGAGGCTTTAATATGCCATTCCAGCTGGTCAAGAAAGAATTTCTTTAATAAGGTTTTAAACGTTTCCAAAAGGCAGGTGCTGATACAGTAAAAGAGCTTTTGAAATGGTTGGTTTTCGACCACGGAATCTGGATTCCGTTGTTTGCTGTTGATCGCAGAATAAGCTCAGTATTTGATAATCTTAGTTCAAGTAGGTTAGTGATATAATCGGAAGAAAGATCGTTTAGAGACATATATGTCGTGATTCCTTTAAAATAAACAATAATTTTTTTTTGTATAGGTTGCCACTGTAGACGTGAAAACAAAACTTTCGAAGTTTCAGAATTATTCGGGAGGCCTTTTCTGGATTTTGCCAATTCTGGATAGATTATATTTGGATGTGTTTCCCCATATGGTACAGCCGTAGTCTATCAGTGGTAGTATATATCCTGAAAAATAAAGTTCAAGAGACTGGGGAGGGGTACAACCGTAGTCTATATCCCGAAAAATAAAGTTCAAGCAGCTGGGTGGGTAGAAATTTCCACAGAAGTTTTAATAGAGTTATTCTTTTGACAACCATTGCACATATGTGATCGATATGTGTATTCCATCCGAGGTTTTGATCAATGTTGATATCAAGAAGTTTTTTATTTTTAACACTAGACACGTCTAAGCCATTTTGAGTTAAATGTAAATAGATGTTAGTGGATAGGCGCTGCCTTGTTCCGATTGTCATACATTTCGTTTTAGATGCATAAATATGCATTCTGTTTTGTTGACACCAATATGATATATTGTTGGGGTCGATTTGAAGTTTATTTTCAAAGGAGTCAAGAGATTTACCAGATGTATGCAGTGTAGAATCGTCAGAGAAAAGATATGTGTTAGAATGCACTTGATACAAGGCTAAGTCATTGATAAACAGTAGAAAAAGAAGAGGCCCTAATATAGAGCCTTGAGGAACACCACTTAAAATATGACTTGAATCGGAAGTGTATTTACCCGTAAAAACAACCTGGGGTCTGTTATTGAGATAATATGTGAACCAAGTAACTGAGTTTGAAGAAAACTTGTTGGCTGGGATTTTCTTAAAGAGCACCGAATGGCCAACCAGATCGAATGTTGTTTTCTTTTAATCAATGAATATTGTGCAAGTTAGTTCTCCCGATTCGATCGCTAATAGCCACTGATCTATAAGTTTCGTCAATGCAGTTTGACATGAATGTTTCTGTCGGAAAACTGATTGTAACTTATGGTGGAGTCGATACTTGTTAATATATCCTAAAAGATGCTTGCTGACATTTTTAAAAATAATTTGTGAAAGAACAGATAGAACTAATTAGAATTAATTATAATGTCTAGTTTCTGCTGTGCTCATTTGAAGTCATATGGAAAAAATACATCGTCTAATGACCCAAACGGACACATAAACCATAAAATCACCACAAAGTAGATAATAAAAATTACTAGTGGCAACATTCTCCATTTCAATAATGTGATTATACAATCTGTCTTATACATGCCAGTCAGTCAGGCCTTGGTACTACATGAAATATACATAAATATATATATAATTATCCTAAATAACTAATATTAAAGGTTGTTTACTTCCAATCTCGCGTCGCGGCTCATACGGGTGATTGCATTCCATATTAGGCTTTATTATTATTGAAGGACTATAGGGCGCATATTGAATCTATAAGTGAACGACACCTTTTGATATATAATTTTTATGGTCTTTCATTTTGGCACTAACTAGTCATTACTCAACTTTAGCTAAAACTATCCAGGAGTGATATTAGATTGTTTATGTTTGATTAATAACCCGCGTGCGGCGTGAGACAGGAAACTCGGTCTAGTCCATGGTGAGGAGATAAAAGTCACATAAAATTCAAATTATGAACACAAAATATTTCTTTCGCGTAAACAATATCCTCTAAAAGTTTTCTAATTAATGTACACGCTATATTTTAGCATTCCTCTCACACTTTCGTTCATTTTACACACACACGCAATCACGCGCACGCACACACACACACACACACACGTTGAAAAAGTTATTGTTGTTGTTTTAATCTTATTTTGTCTTTGTGGTTACGAGGATTGCATTTGCAAATCGCTCCTACTTTAAGTTCCTTGTCATTACCAAGTTTGTCATGAGACAAAGAACACCAATCTCTAGCCGCTTAATTACCTAATAATCACCATGTACAAATTCACTGAGGTTAGTAAGAAACACTCAGTCTAACAACCTCACTTCTCCTGTCATTCGTGACGTAAAGTTCCATATCTTTGAAGCAAATCGATATCGGATACCGAAGAGATCCTGTCGTTAACACTTGAATGGGGTCTCCACTTCCTGTAACCATGTGGATGCTGGCTGGGCGCTCATTAAGGATACAAAGGTTTCCCGACTGATCTTCTGTAATTCCTCGAGGAGACGACAATTCGAAATTTTTATATTTGAATATACAAATCCCATCCAATACTTTGTAACAATACACAGCTCCTTTAGTGGCATCACAACCAGAAACCGAGACATACACTCTAGATTTATCGTAACTGACAGTGAGGAAGCTTGGGTATGGCTTGTGGCTTGTGTATTCACAAATAGTATCAATATCTTTGGTGTTACTGTCTCCAATAGAAACAATACACAAACGTAACTTGCCATGGTCTTCTCCACTCACTACTAGTTTACTACTGGTCAATGTCGCCACACTATGACACCATTCTAATTTTGTTTTGATAGTCTTCATCCGTCGAATGCTCGTGTCCTTTATATCTGAGCACATGGACAATATCTGAATCTCACCATTCCAAACGGCTACAGCCACTTCTACTGATTGTGACTGATTTTCATTTAACACACAAGCACTTAACGGTTCTGACTTCAGATCAAAATCTGTTAGATGATGATAAGTGTAGCGGTCAAAAATTCTACACTGGTTGTGACTACGGTCTACCAGCATAACCCTGTTACTTGGAAGAAAGACGACTCCCCAGTATCGATGCTCATTTTCGTCTGCAAAGGAAAAGAAATACTTTTTATTAATAACGTAGTATATCGTGTCTGCATCAAAGCAATATTAGCACTTTTGACAGATATGCTGAATGGATCTCAGAGCAAAGCATTAAACACTAAGAGATCTGCATACATTTAGTTTCCAATACTGGTCTTTGAAATCGGCAGACGTGGAGAAAATGTACAGGGACCTAGTGTTTCAGCAAGGTCCATGCCACCTCCACAGGAAGAGCTGGTTAACGCTACGGCACGAAAAGCACTGACATCTTTCAAATATAGCACCTGAACAATACACCAAGCGCGAGCATGCATTCTTCTCACATTCATCTGTGCATCCTGTGACTGTCCTGCTTGGATTTGCAAGTAAGTGGAACTGACAGACTCAAATATTTACCAGATTAGAGACTCATGGACATAATGATGATCAATAAATTGCGACGTTCAATATGATTTGGATACTGATAAAGCTTCTTCTAAGATGAAGAAAAATAAGCCAACGTAACTAAGGTAAACTGTATTTGGTAATGCACTTTTTACAAATATGTCAAGGCAGAAACGCGATGAAAACATTTTCTGATTTATTTTGACATCTTTTGATAGCACGGTATTTTAAATTTCTTGGTCCCAATTTATTTCGAAGTTCTTTTATTTGTTGTATGTTGTATAAAGCAAAATCTCCACAAATAAACATTTAAAACCTTTGGATTCAATTTGGTTCAATTGGTGAGCGACCCTCTTTACGCGGGCCAGTTCTCAATCTCTCTCTCTCTCTCTCTCTCTCTCTCTCTCTCTCTCTCTCTCTCTCTCTCTCTCTCTCTCTCTCTCTCTCTCTCTCTCAGGAAAATCAGAATTCAACGTTTTGGATCCCCACAAGTGTTTTATGTTGTCTATTTACCACTCACTGCTTAAGTACATATCTATATTCATGTAAAATGCAGTAATTCTTAAAAAGTCAAACTGTCAGCAAGCTCCTTTTAAGTTGTACATGTATTTATGTGTCCTACCTGAAATGTCCTGGACCCCAATGAGCTTGACTTCAGGTGTTGCTTTTCTAACGGTTGCAGGTTCTGACTGTTTAACTGCTGGTTTCGTTCCAGTGCACTGTTTCAACCTTTCTCTTGGTGTCATTTTGACCAAAACCTTTTCGTTAGCCCCTGGTTTTTTTCCCAAAGCTGGTACGTCTTTCTTAGGAAAACTGAAGAAACGAGAAATTGCTTGCACAGCCGGCCCAAAACGGGAGGGAGAATGTGGATACGCTCTGTCTGCTGCTATCGCTCTGACGTAACTGGATGTTTTCTCTCGGGAAGGCAGCTCAAGTTTCTGCGTAGTTTCAACAACTTCTATTTCCGCGAGCTGATTTGTGTTAAGCAGTTGTAATGCAAGTAGGCTGCCGTCGAGCTTTAGCTTAATGTCGATAGATTTCACATCAGAAAACTTGCTCTGAATGGCTCCGTCATAATGCAAGAGCTGCTCTTTGATTTGGTAAATTGTAATTAAACTATGACTACTGTCTCCGGATTCTACTAAAATTTCCAGTATTTTCAGAGAATTATGCATAGCAGCTCTCAAGGACTTACATTGTACTTTATCTTCTGCTCTAGTCAGTGTCTCTTTGTCCACCAGATCTTCGCTTTCTTTGACAATTCTACTTCTTGTTACCTGTAGCATAGATATTAGCTTGTCTATTTCACTAACCATGTTTTTGGTTTTCATTTCTACTTCTTGCCTTGCCTTCTCGTTGCGATCAATGTAATGGTCTAAATGTCCAATAAGCTTCTTCATGTATTCAATAGTGTCTCTAGACTTCTTTGCCTGAAGGAGTTCCTCACTATGATCTTTTAGCCTAAGTATTTCACAACTTCTGTGACTATCTATTACGCAGTCAGAGCAGCACGTGTTGTCGTGACACATACATATAAATTCTAGATCTCTGTTTATGTGAACAGGACATGATGATCCAAGAGTTGACCCGGCATTAATATTTGACTTAGGGCTGTTGTCACTTGTCTCCACCAAAGAATGACTTCCGTGTGTTTTTCTACAGTTGGTACATAACGTATTTTCACAGGTGGTGCAGAAAATTGTGGAGGTCACAGTATTTCCTAAAAGTCTGCATGGGTTGCATAATAGCTCCACTTGCTTTCTATCATCAGGTAACAACGCCAGCAAAATACGATCATAAGGAAAATGGCTTGCCCATTTGTCAATAGGAATTGCCGATAATGGCGGTAGAGTTTTCTTTCCGCACACAGGACAGTTGAAGCTCACTTCTTTATAGTCAGTGGACACTGTCATCTGTATAAAATCATCCAGGCATTTCTCACAAAATGTATGTCGACATGGAAGGTACCTGGGAGTATCGAAAATATCCATACAACGTGGACAAAGTAAATCATTGGGACTCGTCGCCTTCCGCATTTTTTAACCTACCATACGGTTTTCACATTTACGTCTGTATTGCTTCCTGCTTACTTACTGCCTAACAACTACAAAACAAACACGTACCTTGCATGGACTTTGTGACAGTGAATATGTGTGTGCAGATAATTTTGAGCAATATAAAGGCACCTGGAGAAGTGTCCACTGATAAGTTACCGATAAATTCACACCGGAGACAACCATAACATTGAGTATACAATGACTATGCTCAGAAAAAGCCCAAATTACGCGCAAAACGGTCTAAAAACAGACCTAAATGCTCATGAAAGATAAGTTTTGTCCATTTCCTCCTTCAAGTTTTATAGTTTTGAGAAATTTTGTAAACCATGGAACATTACGGTCTACCTGGTCTCCGAAAAGTCAATTACTACTGATACATATATAAGAGGTGTTAGAATTACTTCAGCCCTTTGTGACTAGAGTATGCAATGATGAAACTTGAATCCATAATTTCTCCCTAAATGTACATAAATAACTGCGTGTTACGGCCTTTAAAGGTATATTAGAACTGTAAAGAATATTTTCATAGTTTTCTGGGAGATTAGTTGCGATATTATGACTGTTTTTGTTATTACACTGAGTAATACGTTCGAAAGGTAACGCTGAGAATACGCACAAATATCTAGGTTGTATTGTGTTTTAGGTATATCCTATATATATATATATATATATATATATATATATATATATATATATATATATATATATATATATATATATATATATATATATATATATAATATAATATAATTACATATATATATATATGTATATATATATATATATATATATATATATATATGTGTGTGTGTGTGTGTGTGTGTGTGTGTGTGTACCAAAATCATAGATAGGCGCCTGTAAACATTTGTATTTTGATTAAGATTAGTGGTATTCATATGTAAATGTGTATGTATTGGGTTTAACGGCATATCAGCACAGTCATAGCTATTTCGTGCCAAACAAAAACATTGCCATAATCCGCATGGAGATAAACACTTCCAAACAGAAATAATATACACAGTGAGACAAAAGATGAGAGGTAAAGATGTTGCAGAAGGTTCCAAAAGACATACAACACGAAGAAAAAGTCAACATAGGGGACAAACTCTAAGATACAAAGTAAACATACTTTTTCATATATATATATATATATATATATATATATATATATATATATATATATATATATATATATATATATATATATATATATATACCACAATTTTTTTTAAAGTTCAAGACCTCATTTGGAACATCACATGACGCATCTTACGACAAAGAGGTTGTCTCCATTAGCTGCCTCTTATGAAAAAGAGGTTGCTTCCATTAGTTGCCTCTTATGACAAAGAGGTTGCCTCCATTAGCTGCCTCTTACAACAGAGGTTGCCTCCATTAGCTGCCTCTTATGACAAAGAGGTTACCTCCATTAGCTGCCTCTTATGACAAAGAGGTTGCCTCCATTAGCTCCCTCTTATGACAAAGAGGTTGCCTCCATTAGCTGCCTTTATGACAAAGAGGTTGCCTCCATTAGCTGCCTTTCATGACAAAGAGGTTGCCTCCATTAGCTGTCTCGTACAACAGAGGTTGTCTCCATTAGCTGCCTCTTATGACAAAGAGGTTGCCTCCATTAACTGCCTTTTATGACAAAGAGGTTGCCTCCATTAGCTGTCTCGTACAACAGAGGTTGTCTCCATTAGCTGCCTTTTATGACAAAGAGGTTGTCTCCATTGGCTGCTTTTTATGACAAAGAGGTTGCCTCCATTAGCTGCCTTTCACGACAAAGAGGTTGTTTCTGTTAGCTGCCTCTTATGACAAAGAGGTTGCCTCCATTAGCTGCCTCTTATGACAAAGAGGTTGCCTCCATTAGCTGCCTCTTATGACAAAGAGGTTGCCTCCATTAGCTGCCTCTTATGACAAAGAGGTTGCCTCCATTAGCTGCCTTTTATGACAAAGAGGTTGCCTCCATTAGCTGCCTCTTACAACATAGGTTGCCTCCATTAACTGCCACTTATGACAAAGAGGTTGCCTCCATTAGCTGCCTCTTATGACAAAGAGGTTGCCTCCATTAGCAGACTCTTACGACATGCAGGAGGTCGCGTTTCGGGCGTATTCTACATCCTTTATTTACGAAGAGACACTCATTATTGTTGCACACTCCAAAAAGGAGAAAAATCCAAAGTTCTCCTGCAAAGCATATAAAACAAATAATATATCAGTCCGGCAAAGACATTACGAAAGGGACAAAAAAAATCTGAACGAGAGATTTTTTAAATCTTTTTTTTTGTGAAAGCTTCAAGAATAATACAAAACTAACGAGCCATTTGTGAATCATTTCGAATTTCTACCAAAGCAGATGGAGAGGCTGAACCAATGATCTCTTAAAAAATAATTTAAAAAATGCGATCTTCTTGGGCCCGTTGTATGAAATAGCACAGAGAACGACTGTCATCTGATGTAGTGGCTGGGTGGATATTTCCTTCTTATATTTCCTTCAGTTAGCTTGGAATCACTAGCAGTATGTAGAGTATCTCAGAAACAAACATATTTAGAAAACAAATCTGCAGAATCTTCCATGTAAAGAAAATTCTTATTTTTTTACAAGTGGACCCAAACATATTTTCCAGATAGTAAAGAAGGAAACAGTGTGAGGCAATTTTATTTTACTGCCTACAAAACTTAACTTTACCGTTCACAATGATTCAGCATTAACCAAGTGTTTGATCGGAGATAACGAAATTGCTTAAGATGTGAAACCTGATTTACTGGAAACTGTTTGGGATTTTGTTGTCAAAGGATAAAGTTTGCATGATGTCCATTATTCTAGAATTCAATACAAAGTCGATAGCTCGAGACACATATTATATTCAGTGCAGTGGGATTTTTTATTTTTTTAATATTCATAGCGGTTGGTTCCATTGTCCCTCTTAGTGGGTACAAGGGTTTACGAGAAAAAAACGTGCAACATGGCATTATTTGTGCAACTCATTCAACACGCATATGATTGAAGAGAGAGAGAGAGAGAGAGAGAGAGAGAGAGAGAGAGAGAGAGAGAGAGAGAGAGAGAGAGAGTATCTTGTTTCATTTAGGCTACACACCTCAGTATTACCCGTTTGTCAGTGCCACAGTCCCAGATTAGGCTTTTATAGATATATGCCAAAGTCACACGGAACATACCTGGCTATACGGTAAAACAGCAGTTTGTAGGTTTTATTGTGTTGTAAATAAACATTCACTGATCTAGATTTCATACTCCTTATTCTTTGATTACGTTCCTCGCATATTTACGTATGCTAACATAAATTACCTACATTAAAATTGATATGAGGACCAATACAAGACAAAGCAGACGATTTATCGTTTCAACAATATTTTATTGCCTTTATGTAAAGAATATCAGTTAAACTGGATCAGAAGTTTTCACACCTTATACAGGGTCATCTCCCTTACAAATTATTATTCATAGAGATCTGAGTACAATAGGCGGTACTAAGCATGTAATGATCAATATACCATACAAAAGTAAAAAGCCGTATCGCAATACTGAAACAATTGGTAAGAAAAAAAGAACGGGAAAGAATGAGATGACAAAGGAGAAGATAAAGAAAGAAAAATGAACGGATGGCAAGGAAAGAAAAATTAGAATGACTTAGAGCACGCAGTTAACTAAAATAGAGAGCACCAGTCGAATCAACGAGGTCCCTGAACATAAGTTCGAGTTTATTGCAGGATAAATTCATTATCAGTGAGAGAATCATTAGTGATACCATTTAGAAGTTTCGAGGTATTGACAGGAAGAAACGATCTCACAGTCAGAAACAATTTAACTCTCTCTTGTTGGTAAATGAGGCAATCAAAGAAAAGGGGGGGGGGGTCGTGTGTGAGGGTCACTTGATATTCATCAGTTTTTAAAATATTACAATTGCATGTCAATTTGGATAAAATAATATCAACTGTCCTATGACTTCGAGTAAATTACTGGGGTGCCTTCCTTTTTTAATAGTAGGTCTAATATGTCGAATATTCGGTCGAATATATTTTTTGAACATGCCCAAGAGGGGGAAGGAAATTCCAACATTTAATTGTACTCGGAAATAATGAAACAAAAATAGATCGTGACTGAACGACCTAGACGTTATTTGATGTTTATACTTACAAGAGGAGGAAGAGTTTCCACCAGATATCTTGATTTTCTTGATTTTACTGTTTCCTATCCCATTTCAAAGTAAAGAGCGTTTCTGTCAACACAGATTGGAAAGCCTGTAACTGTTCTACTTGTTTTGAGTTGAACGTTTTCTAGTCTACACGAGTCAAAATCAGACAGATTACCTTACACTTTTGTAAGCATGTTCAGACATCGGTCTAGTCAATGCCGAATACATTTTCTTCAGAGCTGATCTTGATATGGTACATTTAAGTTTTAGAAGACTGGCCAGTTGCTTGTTTGCAGTGCTAATAAGATTTTATTTATATGTACTGTCCATTTACAATTAGATCCTAGAGTTATGCCAAGATGTCTATGGTAATCAACCAACTTGATATTGTTTCCATTCATCGTCAAATTAGAGTTTAGTCATTACTACGAAAAGAAACACGAAAACAATAAGCATTTTTAGGATTAAGATTTACCAACAAGTTTGATGACCACTGTTGTAATTTACGAAGGTCCTTGTCATTGTATGTTGTATGTCCAATACTGAGCTACTGCTGTAACAAAAATATGAGTCATCAGCAAATAAACATGTGATAATTCTGTCATATATATATATACATATATATATGTATATATTTAAATATATATATATATATATATATATATATATATATATATATATATATATATATATATATATATATATATATATACACACACACATGTATATGGTACCGAAACTGAACCCCGAGATACACCTGCATTTGTCGAATTTATTTGTAAAAGTTTATTGTTAATGCACACACGTTGTCTTCTGTCTGAAAGATAGTTAATGAAACAACTGAGTAATTTTCTTCCAATGCATTAAGTCTGTGAAAAATACCTATATACCAAACTCTATCAAATGCTTTGGAAATATTACAGAAGACAACACATGCCATGTCTTTATCATCAAGGGCTTTGCAGAATTTATGGTATATTTCAATTAGCTGATGTACCGTAGATTGACAGGGGATAAAACCCAGATTGGTATTTATAGTTAATTAGTTTGTAGGTGACTGTAAACATGTTTAAAAACAATTTTTAAAGAGATTTTACGTAGAATACTCAATAGAGATATTGGTCAATAGTTTGACGGTTTAGATCTATTTCCGTTGTTGAATATAGTATAACAATGGGAAAGAACCTGAACGAGGAAACTCTTGATGTATTAATTGCAAGGGGATTTAAATCTCGTCGGCAATATCTAATTGCCATGTTATTAAATATGTGATCAAGTCCTTCAGCGTTATTCGTATCTAAAGAAGATATAACATACAGTAATAGTAATGTCCTTTAACACAAATTTGTTTTTGGTCGAAAAAAAAAAGAGGAAGCGGATTACTAGAATCGCCAAGAGCATGTTTATTTATATTATAACTTTGTTTCGTTATTTGATGTATTTCCTCCGGTTATTTTCAGTTTTATTTATGAAAAATAATTTTCCCAAACGCTCCCTAACTCTGATGGCCTTTTTTATTTAAGACTTAAAGGAAATTTTTTTTCCGCCGTACTGATATAATTTGTTTTGCAATAGATTTTTTTTAGCAAATTCCATGAATTTCCGTGCAAACATGAAAACCGTATCCTCAACAGGCTTATCACTGAGTGACTGATCCCATAGTTTCTTTTAAATCAACCGTTTCATCAAAGTTACCTCTTTTGTAAATTAAAATCGGTTTGCTAGGGGTTGATTTCAAGTTTGTATTTGCTTTGATCGAAGCAAATTATCATTGAAATCCCTCGTTATAATCACTGGGTTGCCTAATTCAAGATCAGTTTAAAAAAACTGTTGAAGTTGTGGCCAGCTGTCATTGTTACTGAATATGGTGTAAAGATAGCATCGAGAAGAATATTCTCACCTTACAAATATTTTAAACAGCAGTGCAGTCTGAATAGAATATATTTTTCAAATTTTAATTTAGTACTACAAGACGCTGCTATACCACCACCATGATTTCCCCAATTTTGAATCTGTGTGGCTTACTCAGTTCATCACTGGCGAGATCAGATTTGGAAAATGAATCATCAAAATGTATTTCAGTATAGCATAAAATCAAATTATTTGCTTCTACATTGAATAAATAGCATTTTCGACCTGATACTTTGGATACATAAATTAGAGATTAAGTTTTATTTGGTGGAGTTTGAATCGTGACTAGTTATCAGTACAGGGTAATGCGAATTCCATAAATTATTACAAGAAGTCGTAGAATAAGACAAAAACGTACATTATCAAAGTAATTAGCTAAGACCATAACAAGATGAACGGCCATCAACAGAGCGCAGTGTAGACGAATTCTGAAACGAACATAATTTACCGCTCATTTAGAATGTGTTATACTTACTCACTTACTCTCTTATAATCAGTGTCATTTAAGAAGTTTAAGGATAAGGTTACGGAATAGCATAATTTGGGAATAATTTATTATTTTATTACACGAGGCCACATTATTCTTTTTTTTTATAAAACTTTAGAAGGAGTTATGGCATACCTGTCTGTACACTTTTATGCCCTATGCATTTTTATCATTCAGATAAGCTATAAATATTATGGGGTTGGATTGTAATCTCTATTGGTCACGATTTACACAATATAAAATAGATGGAATGAAGGATAGGTGGACTATGACTGAAATCGCCAATTCACTCAGTACCCATGTACCGCTAGATGGACTGACGGATAGGTGAACTGAGTATACGATACATTATAGCATAAGAAGAACTAATGGAGAAGTAATCTCAAAATTCTTTTAATTAACAACTATTTACAATTATTAAACAGTACATAAGTATACATCTTTGGCATTCCTTGGGTCTCACCCTCCACTGCATGAGGTTAGTTGTGAAAAGATGGTAGAGAAGCATGCAGTATCTATGAGCCGGAATCGCCAGTACGACTAAATGACAGAATTGTCAAGGCCGAAAAGTCGACATGCACTATCTATGAGGCGGAATCGCCAGTATGACTGAATAATAATTGTCAGGGCAGAATTGCCGATGTTTGAGGCGGACTCGCCAGTATGACTGACTGATTGACATAACTGTTAAGGCAGAATTGCCGCTGTATTGAGGCAGAGTCGCCATAACTTGTTATGTCTGTAAGTTGAGTGGATTTGGGACAGAATGCCCAAACGACGCTGCATGCTGAGAATCGAACTGGAGTAGTATGCAGCGGAGAACCCCAAGGAACGGACATGTATAGGATGAGAAGTACCTGCAGTTCTGTTAATATTAGCATGAAAATGACAAACAATATAAGCAAATTAGGAACATGAAACATGAATCAGTACCATATAAGGGTATATACAATTGTGAATCAGAATAAATGGATAATACTGTTAGGACCCGTGCCATGGTGCCCACTGTTCAATGATCCATGCCTACATATAGCATTTATGTTGATAACAAGACTAAAATCACTATTTATTTACATTACAGTTGTAAGCAATGCTGTGATGCAAGAATCTGTAAGAAAATCATAAAATGCAAGAAACTAAACCAAACTACAAACATGTACGTTCTGCACTGCAATGTTCACGGTTTGTTCCCCATTTGGGGTCAATGCCTACAACAGAGTATTTTTGCACAAATAGCACAAAGTTCAACTCATCAGCCACACATACAGTTGACATATTTCAATAAATAAGTTGGTATGCAAGAAACAGATGTGCAGTGCACAGTCAGTAAACTGATTGAACTAAAAGTGTCCAATAGGAGTAACCCGTGCTGCGCATAATAGATAAAACAAACAACATTATGCAAACGCGGGGTGCACACCCTACTGGTGTTTAAAACGCCGCTCAGTGCAAACGAATCTGATGACCCTGTTCCATTCAAACCCGGGATGAACACACTACTGGTGCGAAACAAACCTCACAGTGAAATCGAATCTGATGATCCCACTCCATAGAAAGAACTGTAGAATTCCAAAGCCCAATGAAATACTTAGCACAATAAACAGAATCTGCTTACTCCCTTCTCAAAAAATAAATCCATGTAAAGAATCTGAATGATCACATCCGAAAGAATACACTGATACACACAAAAACTAACCTACATTAGAACACACAAACTTCCACAAAATGTAATCAATACAAGAAAACAAGTAGATGAAACTGCTCATACGGCGGTACTGCATCTAGGAACGGGTAGATCCACATATGGCCTGCTGTGCACAAAGAATGGCATCATTCGAGGTCCTGATATAACGCAAATAGGAATCAGACGTCCAACGGCATAGCGTTTTAACAAGGTGGTCCTCAATCCCTGCATTAGCTGCTGCAGTGGCAGCCCCTATCTGAAAAGAGTGCCCATTGAATTTGCGTTGTGGATAGCCTAGTACATGCAGGATCAGATGTAACTTCTCTAGAAACACTGATCTAGAAAGTGGATTAATACCGTTTGTAGTAAATAGCGGGTCAGAAGGCCTAAGAAAGCCCACCCTGCCGCGGATCGCTAGATAATCGTTCATAGCCCGTAACGGGCAAGTACAGTTATGCACTGGAAAAAGTCTGATCTGCATCCCATATCAGAATGGATCGGACTTTGACGGTCTCAACACTAAAGTCCCATTAGAATTATCTCCAGCAATGATAAAGTCACTGATACGCAAATACTCCATATCCGTGGTTGACGCAACAGTAAATTCGCCACAACGTAAGAAAGCGAAGAAAGCTAATAAAGATGCAGCAAGCAACATACCATACACCCAGCAACCAAAAATGCCTTTTTGAAGCAAAGTACACATGCGCGACAATATATCGAAGGCGATGGGTAACCTTGTGCTAGGTCCGTTCCTCTGAGATTTCTTCACACCCCGCAGGACCATTTGCAGTCTTGGACAGCACGAATATGAGGGACCATCAAGGGGATGATATATGCCCAGTCTGACACAGAAATATTTCACACCGAACAAATACAGCTTAATAGATGCATATCGAATATGAATAATCTTGAAGCAGTATGCCACAAAATCAACAAGGGCATCCTCATCAATGGGTACTGAAGGTTGATCACACCTATGATCCCATCGGCCCAACATGACAAGGAAATGTCTGAAGGCTTTCCAACCGGATAAATAGACAGATTGTGTCTGTGGGCTATGTGCTGCTTGTAGTAACAGGTCCACAGTTTTGTTTAGTAGAGTATCAGCTCCTCTAAGACCGGGCATGGGTGAGGAGTTCTCTCTGCTGTTGGAGCCAGGTGACAGACTTTTTCCATCTGAAAACGAGAGAGAGCATCTGCAATGAGGCCATCTTTTCCTGGGACATATTCGGCTAGAATTTTGCAACAGTATTGAGCTGAGATCCAAGTTAAACGCCTGAGAAATTTTATTATCATGGGAGACTTGGATTGGCGTTTCATAATTATCTTAACTGTACTGATATTGTCACAATGGAAAAAAAATCGTTTTCTCTGCCACATATGGCCTCATAGATGGACGGCAACTACAATGGAGTAGATTTCCAGCAGAGCCATAGACAAATTGTCTGTGCCTAATATGTCCAAATTGTCGGGCCAAGATCCTTGGAACCATCTGCCTTGGAGAAAAAAAAAACCAAATCCGAGAGTTGATGCTGCATCAGTAAAGAACTCGAAATCTGTAGCAATAGTAACATTAGAGTCCAAGGAAAAGGAAATTACATTCCATTGAGCCAGAAAGTCACTCCACATCTTTAGATCCAGTCTACGTTCGCTATTCAATTTCACATTATGATACAATTCGGTGATGGTTGTTGACAAGAATATCAGGTACGGTGTGAAAGGCTGACCAGGGGCGATCACTCGACATGCATAATGTAAATGGCCCAAAAGACTTAGCAATTCCCTCTTCGTGCAAGATTTCCTTTGCTGGAAAGTTTTTATCAGTGCAGCTAATCTGTTCAGCTTATCTTGTGGCAATCTAACTTCCATTTCATCGGAGTCTAGTATTATACCTAAGTATTCCATAACTGGTGACTGTCGGAGTCTTGTCGGGTGCAATTGGAATAGCTAACCTATTGAATATCAATGTGATTAATGCCATTGTTCTTTCAGCTGGAAAATCAGGTTCATCAATGGACACAAAAAATCAATCAGTAAATTCAAGAAATGTGAAATGCCATAATTATGTTGAGCTATCCACGAAATCGCTCTGGACAGTGTTTACAAAATATTAGGACTACTCCGACTATCAAATACTAACGTATTGTAGAAATAATATTTATTCCTCCACTTGACACCATACAGAGGCCACAATGTTGGGATTATGGGAATTAGCTTCAGTGCATCAGTAATGTCAGTCTTGCACATATTGGCACCTATTCCTAACTGTAACAGAATGTGAATAGCATCATCTATTTTGACGTACTAGAGAGAGAAATCTTCTTTGCTAATTAATGCATTGATACGTTCATGCTCGAGGGAACTGTGAGGTGCCAACAGATCCACAATAAGTCTGTACTTGCCAGAATATTTGTTTTGCACTACACCCAGGGAGCTAATCCAGTATGTAGGAAATGGTGGACTTTCAAAGGGGCCTTTGAGATAGTTCTTGGAGAGCGCATACTCAAGTAATACGTCAACTATGTCAGGTTGTGATGTCGCTGATATCATGGGTTTACACTCGAATGAAGAAGTAGGCTGATGAGAAAGTCCCGAATGAAAACCATAGCAGAGACCATTAATAAGATAGTCCACAAATTCTTTATCGAAATGGTGTTGCAATTCTTCTTGCTTGGAATGTCGTTAACATTATTTCCTGATTTAGACATTGTGGTTTTGTAGGTGGCAGTACCTGTTTAGTCACCAGGTTGCACTTGAGCTGTGAATGTGGTTTTTTGCAAGTCAAGCACACGTACGCAATACTTCAATTTGCTCTGAAACAACCTTTTGCTTCATTGAAGTTATTACATATTTCTTTGCTTAAGTGTAATATCCTTCTCCGACCTTGTCTATCTACTGTACTCTGTCTATACACTGATGGGCTTTGTCTTGGTTGATTAGTTGCTGTCTGCGGAGCAATGTGACAGAAGTCTGAATCATGAGCAAAACTTCGGCAGTGCTGGCATGCAACAACCTTATAAGCAGATAAGACATAAGTTTGTAGCTTGGGAACGATTCTACTCCAATCGACTTTAATGTTCATGGAGCTGCAGTAAATTGCTGCTTTTCGTACAAATTCTTTGTGGTACTCATAGAATGCTGGGCTTCCTTTTGTTAGGGCATGCATTTTTATCATCTCTTTTTGCTATACATCCAATTCTTGAGTTCTGGCAGAGAAGACCTCACACATAATCGCTTTGTAACGGCTAAACGCCAGTATGAACTCGCTAATAGTCAAATTCCTGGAAAGTCTATGGTCGCAGACTTGTGTAATATTTGAAATTTAACCAGGAAACTTTCCCACTAAATTCATGCCCCACTGACTTGACTGAATGGATGTTTGATCTTCGAATTCATGTGGCATTAGAAGCAAAGATAGATTCACGTATTTACCTGCAATAATCTCATTCCGCAATTGTGAGCTGACGGGGTCAATATTCGGCAGGGTAGAGATAGGCACGCCATTCTCAGGAAAAACGGGGACAGGCGTAGCGATACACAACCTGGTTTCCATGGCCGACATCGCTGTTGCGAGGTTATGCGACTGTGCCTCATGACAAGAATATCTTGTATTGTTGGTCATATTTAACTGGGTTTGCATTCTGATCACAACTGCTTGAAGAGATGATACTGCTTCCAATAGAACGGTATACCTTTCATGTACATGGTGTATTTGTTGTTGTTGTTGTTGAATATTCTCTCCCGTGCTTGGAGCCCCACCTACCATGGGGAATCAGGTCACAATTAATACTTCCGGTTCAGTACCAACGAATGTAGTCCGAGTCTATTTTTAGATCATTTGTTCCTCTCTCATTTTGGTGGTGATGCATGCATTAGATTTAGTCATTCTTAGTATTGATTTAAAGGAAATTGGTTATTGTTTAGAATATGAGCATTATAGTGTGGTTGACTGTGTGTATTTTGGCGACAGTGCACATTGAGTAATGAGGCATTGGTGCTGATCCGGAAGTGAAATCTGTGACCCATTACACGTTGCTATGTTTACAGTCCAGTCTCTCAGAAGAATGCCAGTTAACCTATGACAATAACTTCACCGTGAGTTCATCCTTGAAGATATTTTACATCAACATATGATTTATTAGGATTTGGACACAGTGGAAAGTTCAGTACTGACAAAAAAATGTAGAGACTATATAGGAAAATTATTTGTGGTCTAAGGCCATGGGCGTGGAACAAGGCATTCCTATTGCTCGCGGCTGCGCACTAAGTTGACTGGTACTCAATGCCGAGCGCAGAGATGAGTACACGGGATTAACCGCAGAGGACTCGCCGATGGCTGACAGGCAGAAATTCAGAGCATAGTCTCATCTAGGTTAGGGGCGTGTCTGTGAGTACTGACGTCATCCCAGCTGATGCAAACCCTCCATGCCGCTGCAAGCAGGCAGCGGTTCCACTGTTTGATCTCGACCGAAGGATTGAGGATCATGTGTACACCCTGGAGTGTCGGAATCGAGGAGCCAAATGTCTTGTGTTACGCCGCCATCAAAAATTAGCTTTATAGTTTCCTCGTAAATCTGCGCAAGTTGAGCCTTCTTTAGAGAAGCAGGCACAATAATGTTAATCTCACGAATTTGTTGAAGCAGTTTTCCCACTGTCCAATTTTTTGGCGACTGATCCCATTGTTGTCTGATATTAGCTGATCTACGACAGCGGTACCCACTAGAAGGGGAAAGCTGATGCGGTTTACCCATGATATACAACAAGCAAAACAAAACAATTTTTCTTAGAAGTCAGCAATTCACCAGCAGAACATTAGAGTTTGTGAACAGACAGTGTAACGCAACATGACATCCACTTGAAAGAATCAGGCAAAGTACTCTTGCTGAAGTAATGTAATCCAGATGAATCAAAGTTCTAGCGTCATGCCTAGAAATTAAAAACTATATCAACATGTTTCCGGTATAGTTTATGAAAGGACTGTCAAGCTCCAATAAAAACAGAAATCTTGAACCAAGAAGAGAAGATAATACGAAAACAAAACCTGTCCACTCTCGATGCTGATCATTTGTAAACTGAATGACTGCTACCAGGCTAACTCAGCCCAGCGGACCCACTTGTCTCTGATTGGCTGATAGCCGATACCAACATTGTGGGTGTGTCTACTGAACAGACCTTTCATAAAAGGCTTTTGACTGGAATATATTCTTTGCGTAAACATCATTTAATTACATTAAATACCTATTATAAGCCTTAATGTTCATCTTTATTCTCAACAATTATTATTGTTATTTTGCAGCATTTATCTTTTAAAATGGAAACCAGAAAACTGTAACAATAAAAATAATGATGAAGAAAGAATCAACTTTTAGTCTGTATTTATCCAATACCTTAATTTGAGAGGGTATTTATTGTTGTTCAAAACCTATTTTACATGTTCTTCACGGCTTACAAAAAACGTACATCATTTATCGATTTATCTCTCTGATGCATATGCTTTTTGATCGAACAGTAGGTGTTTCTAAACATTGCAAGACCTCTATGTCATTCATAATGAACAATTTCATACAATGTAAACACTTTTTGTGTTAAATCACCAATATTCATTCATAATTAAAAGCAGGGTTTAATAGATTTTCATTGGTACGGTAGATCACCATAAAAGCCTACAGCCTATTCCTACCCTCTCCCTGCCCTATTCTCTCTATATATAACATAATGCACAGTCTCTCGCGAATATTAGCACCGCTTCCCGTTACCAGGTAGCATCACATAAGATAATTTTGAAATTTCAAATTTTTAAATTAGATTTACAATAATAAAATCTAAATTAAGATTTAAACTTTTTGTATTGCTTTAAGCCACCCTCTCCCACTGGAAAAAAAGAAATAATAATAAAATTTAAATAATAATAATAAAAAATGTGCAACAGTGCTTGGTTACATTCCAAATTTATTTGAAAATCGCAAAGATATAAACCTTCCAATGACTTTTTTTGTACTTAATTAAACAATGACCCTATAACTAAATAGACCCTACTGTCAGTTTCATTATAATTCTACTTCCGGTTGCCATGGAACGATCGATTTCGCTTAGGCATCAAGTCGGAAATAGTAACGTGTTCAGTTCTAGTGCTCACCCGTTTAACTTGCTAGATACCACATTCACGTACAAACTACATGTATTCTTAATACTCACTTTGCAATTCAAATTTTGACTTGTAGATGTTCTGCACCAGTTGCCGTACGGAACCGGTTACCAGATGATCATTACTTCTTCCTGACTCTGTGCAGTACAGTTTGAAGTGACAGAAGAAGCATTTAGCAGGCAATGTAAGGTACATTTTGTCTTGGCAGCTAACACAAGTACTGTTTAAAACCAAGAATAAATAACAATCGTACTGTAACTGTTTCCTTGCGGCGATTGGTTCAGACCTAATACGAAAGCATTCTCCTGATTAAGAATACTGATTAACAATACTGGTTAATACTGTACGATACGGTGCCCTAGTATTGTTATCCTACCAATATTTATCCGTATCCTCAGATTGTATTGTTACCATTATTGTTACATCATCCTCGATATCATTAACCCCACAGAGTCCTCTTTCACCTGAATTAATGCATTATGTTCATTAGTTCACTTATATAATTTAAATTTCATAATTGTTAGCCAAATTTAGCCAAAGTTTGGTATTATGTCCTCTATATTGAAATGTTCACTTCTGTTCCGTTGATAAGTCCCCCTTACATTGAAAGCAGTTTTCTAATTGGCATTTATCGGGGCATATATCTGTCACATTCTGGTGGGACAGACCACAGACAGAAACAGCGGGGTTTCACTCCAACATAAATACTTTTCCCAAAGAACCCGAGATGGCGAGACTCGGGGTAGTGTAGCCGAGTGATTTTCGATACAATATTTCACTTTTTAAAAATCTGCATTCACTTTGAAATACGCGAGTACTTTTACTTCATAGAGATTTTGCGATTCAAAACTTAAGAATATCCAGGTATGTACTATGATCTATCAAGCATGCAGTTGCAAACGTCTATAATTTTCGTCCAATCAAGTTTCGAACAATCACAGATTTAATAAAATTTAAATCCTTCTTATATACCGGCTTTGGCGATTTATGCAAATACTTGATATGTAGACAGCTGTTACTACAATATGAATGTCAAAAACTCCAATGAAGTATCTAATTCCGTTTGATATCAGGTAATCATCTTTTGGTTCATTCTGTAAACTATCTATTGTGTCGATTGGAATGAATTTACTAAGCAGTGTTGTCAAGGTATAAATGTTTTAGTAGGTCTAGCATTGACAATGGTTTCATATGTCATCTTGATTTGTTTCTGTCCACTTTTTCCAACCCTTTTCATTCTAAGTTTGACTGCTACGTCCCTATATGTTCCATGTACAATAGTCATGTTACTTTCCTTTATATTCCATGTGCAATAGCTATATTACGTTGCTTTATGTTCCATTTGCAATAGCTATGTTACGTCCCTTTATGTTCCGTTTGCAATAGCTATGTTATGTCCCTTTATGTTCCGTTAGCAATAGCTATGTTACGTCCCTTTATGTTCCGTTAGCAATAGCTATGTGACGTCCCTTTATGTTCCGTTAGCAATAGCTATGTTACGTCCCTTTATGATCCATGTGCAAAAGCTATATTACGTCCCTTTATGTTCCATGTGCAATAACCATGTTCCGTCCCTTTATGTTCCATTTGCAATAGCTATATTAGGTCTCTGTATGTGCCATGTGCAATAGCCATTTTCAGTTTCTGCTTGCACTCTTCCAGTTATGCAGAAGCTGTGTTATTGTTATTTTTGTCATTGATAAATTCCATTTCGTTTCCATTTGTCGATTTCTTGCCTATTGAAATAACTGAAAAATGTCTGAAAGTGGTGAACTTTTAAAATATTATTATTCATATGAAAATCCTTTATATGAATATGTTGTATATGCAAAAAGTTCAAAAAGCCGATAATACTGTAAAAAAGTTGCTACTAATTTTGCTGAGCAAAGTATATGACACTTTGATGATGTCACACCAAGTGATGTTTCAAGAATTTCACGCTAAGTTATCGACTTGTACAAGAACGACATAAAAGAAGGCTTTGACATGAATGAATTTCTGTACAATTTGGAGAAAACTAACCTTAGCTTGCAAATCAAAACACTATAGTAAGTAAAACCAGATGGTATAACATTTCAAATCTGAAGCAAAAGGCACATCAAAACAAAGCTAGCACACTAGAACTATATCATGTCAGACTGGAGGGGAGCTGCTGATGATAATAAGCTGGATAAATCAAGGCGATACGTAGGTGATTCCTATTAAGCAGGAGCTGCAGCCTAAATACCCACTAAACCAACAATTAACATCAGACATGCAATTCAAGCCGTTTGATTAACAGGTAGGAGGAGCTGACAATGTAATTGATGAATACCACAGAAGAACTGAAAGTAGAGAACTTCCACCTGGAGTGAAAAGTTTATTCACTTAACAAGAGAAAAGAGAATTTAGGATTAGGTAAATGCTGTGTAAGTTCCCAATTCAATCACAGCATCTGTGAAATTAGATGGTGAAATTTGTGAAAACCAGATTGAAGAGTTAAGACAGACATCAGCAAAGAGATATAAACAACAAAAAAGCTGTATTGCAATAACAGTTGGAAAGTGTTGAAGGCATAAGGGCAAACTTAGTTGGACATATACCACAGCAGAAGATAGAGTTTTCATCACACTCCACCTCATCCTCCTACTTCACAACGTCCTCCTACTCCAAGAGAATAATGTTTTTAGCAAAGTCAAAATGGCTTGAAAAATATAGGCAATTTTTTTGTTTAAATTAGCGATAAAGTAGCAGTATTAAATATCTGGAATTATTTGTAGTCTGATAAGTTGGTTATTACGAGTGCTGGCTAAATTGTTTCTTTCCTAGACGACCACGTCATATTACTTGTTTTAGCATTACTATGTTTGCTATTTGAATTGTTGATCAAAGGTGTAAACACGGCATCAACGGGGATAAAAAAAAATCTTAACCTATTTCAAAAGGAAACCACAGAAACTCGTGCAACCAATAATATCCCCATAAATGATTCGTTGTTTATTTCATAGTCAGTATTGTTTCTTGACGTTCCTAATTGTCCTGTGTCATAGTTCCCAAGGAAACGCGTACTTGTGCTTTGCTTTGCTGTACCTTTGCTTTGCTTTGCACAGGGTACGACATCTTGACCATGGGACTATCATCATCATAGTCCTTCTCCTCTACATAATTTGTACGCATTTTGTTTTCGATTTTGTCTTCGACAATTGGTTGTCGTACTGTTATGGATTATTCATCAGTCTTTGCGATACTGTTCTTTTCTACGTCAGTATTAACGGCAGAGTTTAACAACAGTTATAACGAGTCTTTTGGATTTCTTTAAATTGTTGTATCTAACCATAGTACCCATTTTCATAATCATGCCACACTGTACTAAAATAAAAACTGCCGTCACCAACACCAACATATTCTAATTGAACTTTAGAATGTTATATATTGTTGAAATCCCCCCATAATGTTTTCATGTGTGTCCTAACCTTGCTGTCCTAAAATTAATAGGTCTAACTTTTCATTGCTGTCTGATACCGTCGAAAAATACTGTGTAAGTGATGTTCTGTTTTGTACCTGAGCATCTAATATGCAGATTACAAAAGACATTACACTTTAGTACAATCTAGCTATTCCCACAACTCTTAATCAAGATGTAAGTCCAGCCAGTAGATTGATCTTTATCTGTAATATAATCCATCTCATCAGATGAAAATCTTATCCTATATTTAATAGTACCTGCCCAATAGTTATATTTACGTTTGTAAGCAGCTGGCACATCATCATGCGTAGGCTCCCCGAAACACTAGTGTACAGCTTTTACGTTTTTCTGGCCCATTATCGATCAACTATTTTTTTTTTTGTTTTTTTTTTTTTTGTTTGTTTGTTTTTTTACATTGAGGTAACTCCAGTCATGCTGTTTGAAATGGTTATAGTTTCACATCAATGCTATTTGTTTTTGACTGGAATGCATTGTCATCAGATAAAAGTATTTTACATTAAGACAGCAGCTTTCGCACCTGGAAATAAACATGAATTGTGTATATTGTTTTGACTAATTCTGGTACGTTTTTGTCTGTTAATGCCAATATGATATGCTACATCCAATTTAGATGATTCTTCCAAAATCTTGTGTCACACTGTGATCTGTATCTTGTCACAGTGATTTGTTTTATAAAGTTTAAAGTAAAGCTTATAAAAAAATGTTTCATGGCTGATACAGCAAAAAGTTTGTTTCAGTGTAGTAAAAATATCGTTAAATGTGTTTGCAATACAGCTGTATCAGGATTTGCATCACCAGTAAACTGAGCTGCAGAACAAAGATGAGATGCTGTGCTTGCTATTGTTTTTAAAATCTGAAATCTTGTATTTACAGTATGCGAATAGCATGTGTGCCTATGTCAGAATTAAAAACAAATTAGTGTCAAATTATCAAATTGACTTTCTTCTGCCAATACATTGGGCCGCTATTAACTGTTTTTCTACAATATTTGTTAATCTCTCTCTCTCTCTCTTTCTCTCTCTCTCTCTCTCTCTCTCTCTCTCTCTCTCTCTCTCTCTCTCTCTCTCTCTCTCTCTCTCATATTTTAGTTTCCTCTGCTGTAATACCATTTTAATCTCGTCTCCTTTAAAACAAACCTTTGCATCTGTTGTATTTTATACATCGTTTTTCAGATTCTTCTATCTGTTGTTTGTTTGTTTGTTGTTTTTCTTCTCTTTTTTGCATTGTAACATTTTGCAACTGGTTGCATCTCCTATCCACGCACGATTTGACTTAATACACAACATATAATGTTGCTTGCACCATTTATTTCTGTACTTTAATTTCAATTACTTTTTAATGTCAAAAGAAAGGTCTGAAAAAATGAATCTTCAAAATCTGTATATCTACACGACGTTAAAGGTGTACTGGATTTAACGTTATGCACGTTTTCATTATCATTTTTCATCCCAAGAGTATTTAAAAAATATATATCACTGTTAAAATGTATTCGTATCCATCGTTGTATGTTTAATGCTTGCATTTCAGCAAAGTCTTCCTGCTACTGATCATCCTCGCGTAGGGAAAGCTTTTCCTCGCAATGTGTAATGTTTAGGTAGACTATTCGGTTAACCCATTCCTTTTGTTGCTTCAGTCTCTTTTAATTTGTTCACACAAGTGGTTGATATTTGTTTAAGCAACTGGACTTTCAGGATCGTGGTAAATATGTCTTAAAAAGTATTCATTGTCTTGCTCTGTGAAGTCTCTTAAAACGGTATTAAAACATACAGAGAATACTCTATAGTTGATAATTTGTCTTTAGGTGTTATCAATAAAACAAAAAAAGATCCCTCTACAACAGATAATGTATTTTTCAACGATTTGCAAAGTTTATTCAATCCTTTCAAATGTAATAATAATTTCAGATTTATGTTAAAGTTGCCATTCCTACGGTTGATTCTACAACAGCTACTTCCTGTACCGAGTCACCATGTGCTGTTTTAAATCTAACTCTGTTCTCCATAAATTCTCTTTCTGTTTTCGTGGAATAGTTGTAGATTGTCGTTTTGAAGTTTACGAGATGTTCAACTTGAACTGTGAATTTAGCTGAATAATAATTTGTGTATTTGCTCACATTTATTCCTTCTTCAAACGTACTTGCTGTCAGGGTTGATGCCACTTATTCCGAAGTTATCATCGTTAAATGTAATATATAAATCAGCAACTTTTCTAAAGCATTATAGTATATTTATTTTCTGTTTGAAATCAACAAATCAAAATTTGTATTTTTTTATTTCTATTATCTAACACAACTTGCTTTTACTTCAATTGTACTTTTATGCCACCCAAACTTGTAAACAAATACACATTATGCCATGCGTCGATATAGGATGAATTATGGTCAGAAATTTTATTTCAAGACTGGAGGAACACCTATAGGAAAGTTATAGACATATTGCATTAAAACTGACATCGGATGAAACGTAAATAAGATTATTTTTCACCGGGAAATAAATAATCCACCTTACCTGCAGTAAGTTATGGATCTTTTTATTGGTTTGTGAAGCCGTTGTCGTCACGATGGTCGTCTCGAATAGCACATTTCATGACAAAAGATAATACATGCATTCTGATTCTTCTTATTTTCTTGCTGGTCATGATGTGAAATTTTGTTCCCTGTAAGAAATTTCTTTCAATTTGTGCTACTCTTTTTTACCGTTAGTCTTCGGACACCTTAAGTTTTAGGACATCCTTAAGTTTTCTCTATACAAATTTTAGTGCAGCCTATATCTTTTCACGTTGTTGAATATCTGCTCTATCTTGTCTGTCCTTGGAACGAGTTCAAAGCATTGCTAATACGACGTTTGCTTTCTTGTGCATTTTTGGTTGCACTTTTTTTTTTCTAAATCATAAACTTTGATTCGTTTGAAAGTGTTACTATACTTACTTTATTTACTTTCAAAGCATCTATTTTCATGGTCTGCTCATGACAAAAGTCCAAATTCATTCGAGTATGCATCTTGATATGTAATATACTTATCTAACTCTCTGTCTCTTTATCTGCCTGTCTATCTATCTATTTTTTAAATTCTCCACCAAAGTAGGTCAAAGAGACCGAATTTTGGTGTAGTCCGTGTGGAAACATGAAAAAAATCAACATGAAATGGAGAGAAAACTAATTTTGTTGATAGTGTCAGTGTAAGTTTAAATTTTTAAAAAAAGAAGAAAACGTACAGTACATGATACACACAATTAAATGCCGAAACACCCGTCAGAAATGATATTCGGAAGAACACAAGAATGAAACGCTAGTAAAGGCGCTCATTTGATGATTAGTGAGGGAGGCGAGGGGCTGTGGGGGTTGGGTGGTGAGACGGAGGGGGCTACACACAGCTCCTATATCATCACTGTACAAGACATTGCTTTAATGATTAGGAACTGATTCGGAATGTAATCCACATAGATTAGTGAAAATAGTTTTGCAAAGTTATCTTTATAAATACTGCGATTTAAATAAATAAAGGAATTTGTTTCTTGTCTCAATATCTGTACAAAGTTCATCAGAGAGAGAGAGAGAGAGAGAGAGAGAGAGAGAGAGAGAGAGAGAGAGAGAGAGAGAGAGAGAGAGAGAGAGAGAGAGAGAGAGAGAGAGAGAGAGAGATGTTGTACAATATTAAAGAAAATAGTTATTACGTAAGAAATTTGCTTCCTGGGAATTAATCAAAGTAGCTGGACATAAAAAATCTGTCTTAATACGATTTTTCTAAAATTATGATGGTCGATGTGGAGATAATGCGATTGAGTAAAGCAGGGGGAATAACTCTGACTATCTTAACTATTTTCTTATTAAGGGTATAAGCGTCAATCCTGTCAAAAAGTTTGTATAACACCTGTTGAATAGAGAGTTTTATTTTAATTTTAAAAGTAATCTGTATAAGTGAAACGTACCGTTGTCATCATCCATCTGTCATATTTTCTTTTCACCTTTGTAAGGCTGTAATGGATACAAATGAGTACTGGGACTGGGAGAGAAGAACATCATTTCGGACTGGGTGAAAAAGTCAATTTCTTTGGTAAGTACCTCGTATTTCAGTTAGTGCAACTTTTTGTGGTTTGAAAGTAATTAGCAGAGAATCATTACACTTAAAGGTATTTAACAGTTAACTTCTGTATTCTACTCGGAGCACGCGTATGGCGTATAACAGAACTAGAACCTGAATTCGAGTTGTGACACCTAACTTCGTGTCGAGAATCGGTAATATGTACACTTCATACCATCAGAATACGATATGATTTCTCCTTCGTGCTAGTCTTAATAGATATTATTTTGTGTGTTCTATAAATATGGTTTCATTTACAGCTTCTATTTAAATTTACATTTGGAATATGACTTACCTTATATGTTGCAGTGGTTTCTTGTTATTTTTTTCTTTGTGTCTGTTAGCAATATGGACGGTCTCGATTTTTGGCGATGCCGAATTCGGGGACGTCATCATTTTTTGACAACAACGGAAGTTATTTGAATGGCACGTAGCAGACAGAACATGTCTTGATTTTCCTGATGTCAGCAGCCATAAACTTCTTTTTACTGTTTGCACGATATTCAGTTAATAACGGATATTGTCTTTTGGAAAATGTTTAGCATAGAAATAAGTGTTGAATTCATATTGAAAATATCCAGTCATTTGCCTTCAGCCATGTGTTGTTCAAGTCAGTTCCCTTTTAGATTGTGTCTGTGATGGCCGAGTAACATTCAAGCCATCTAATATTTTGTTCACATTATGGAAATATAAAGGGCTATCTATTCGACTTGAGGATTATATGCATCATTTTTCTGGACTGGGACTTTTGGCATTAAACTGGAATGCTTTTTTCAGGGTGTGTGATTGCATAAATTTCCACAAAATTTACCCCCCCCCCCTTTAGAAATGATCAAAGTGTGTGAAAATTGTGCAGTCAATTTGCCATGAGCGTAATGAAACCTGTAACATTTCTTAATATAAACAAATCTTAATCTGATCATGTAAGTGCTTGACTGTTAGATTAACTGCCATAATCAAGCATTTACTAAGTGACTATTTGCAACTGAGCTGTGAGATGCTTTCATTGATTATCTAGTTATTAAAAGCATTTCGTCATCTGCACTTGGTGAGGTTATACAACAGACTGACATGCAGTTCTTGATATTTGGTGGTAATGTCTCTGCTGTTACATGCAGTTCAAATGCATATGATGTAGTGCCATTGTCATAACACACAATTGCCGCAGCTGTGCCAATAATGAAGATAAACAACTGCAAGTTTAATATTAATTTAACAATATTTATTTATTACACACGTTTGTTGAAACATGTTGTAAGGGTGTATTCATACATTGCAGATAATGTACTCATATAAACACTGCGCCCCTTAAAAATTTAAAATTCCTCTTACAAAAATGCTGGTGGGGGAATTCCCCCTCTGTGAAAATCCTGAACTGAGAGTTTGGAGATATTTCATCTGCAAAAGTTGAATATAGACAATGCTGGTGGGGGAATTCCCCCTCTGTGAAAATCCTGAACTGAGAGTTTGGAGATATTTCATCTGCAAAAGTTGAATATAGACAATGCTGGTGGGGGAATTCCCCCTCTGTGAAAATCCTGAACTGAGAGTTTGGAGATATTTCATCTGCAAAAGTTGAATATAGACAAGATGATGTAAGCTTGACGATATTTCCTTTCAGCTAAATATGCAAATCGACCCATGCAACAAGTTCTCATAAAACAAGAACAATATTACTGTGATGATTTCAAATTTTTTTTTACTTTGTTTTGAATTTGTATGGACCACTTTATCCATTGTTTCAATACATTGATGCACTTTAATGACACTTTCTACAGGGCTATAGTACTGTGTGCATTTCTGTAATGTAATGGATTTGGCTAAAATTTGAAGCGATTGTTTTGGGACTAATTTTGCTCGCCAGTTTGTTTATTTTGTTTGATCTTAGCTTTGGTTTTGTCAGTTTTAATAGCACTTTTAATACATTCAGGGTTCTCCACAGGATTTTGAAAGTTGCAGTCCAGGACTGCTTCCTTGAAAAAAGTTGCAGTCCCATCACTAAAACTTGCAGTCTCAATTTTTCCCCTTGCAATAATTTAGAACACAATGAGTGTATTGTTGTGTCACAAATATATATCACCAGATTGCTAATACTCATTTATTATAAAATAGTATTATAATAAATGGATGAAAAATGAAGGCAGTTGCTAACCATTATAATTGTGATTGTTTGTGATGTTAAACTATAATAATTCTCAATGCCTTAATCTTGCCATTCTTGAATTCTGTGTGCAGGAGGAAGGAATCAAGGAAGAGATTACACTTTCTTTTCTATATTAATTTATTTAATTAGCTTAATTTCATTTCAAATCAATAAATTTTCAAAGACACTGGAAGAAGAAACAAATGACCATATTCCATTCACTTTTTTATTTCATTTTTAAGCAACACACCATACTACATTCACTTTTTCTTAAACAAACTATAACAAATTTCTTCACAGCAGGTTTTGGTTTAAAATCCTTAAGTTCTGGACCTTCCTCCATCACCCTCATCATTTTTGTTACAGTTTTTTTGTTTTGAATGTCCATTACCTTTTGTCTTGATGTAATTATGTTGAACTTTGCAAGTTCAGTGTACCTTGGGTTGCCATTCCATTATTCCTTCTACAGTGACGACACCATGTGCATAAAGCTAATACTGTTCCATTGCTTTTTTGTTTTTCGGCCTATGGGAGTGTTCTATTCCATGATTGATTACATGAATCTCTCAGTCTCTTTGGTGTTGTTTTCTTTATCAAAACTAGATGCATCTAGTAATTTCTTTCGGCTAGTCTCGCAAGAATTGTTCTCATCTACATCCTTGCACTTGGCACCAAAGAAATTATGTAAAGTTGCCATCAGAATAGTACACATTTGACAATCTCTTGAAAACAAAGGTATATTTGTACACGACACCAAAAAACAGCTGATTTTATGATGATTTATGACGATTAACATGAGAGTTTGTATTTCTCAGACATACAAAATTAATCCTAAAATCTTGGCACAGTTTTTATAAATATGGTATACGATAACATGCAGGTGTTACAAACATTGTGTAAGGATTTTTAATATGATCGATTAAAACTGATGAGTAATGTCTGTCAAAGACAGGTGTCAAAGTGATCATTAGGTGCCGACAGTCAATTAATGGGTGTCTTAATCTCCTTATATGCTAAGATCTAACCTATGTGGCTTCATCTAATTCCATTAAAATCACTTGAACTTTGTTTGATAGCTTATACACTGTATGATTGATACTCACTTTGTAGAAATGGGTCAAATAAAACAGAATTTCACTGACAAAAAGCTTGCATACCAAGGACTCAGCTGTTGGAATTGTCATGCCTCCAAAAATGAAAAGAATGCGTCCTTTTATGCGGATTTCGGCATCCTGGAGAACCCTGAGTCATTGTTGGCTATATCATGCAAAGGAAATGGGAGCTAAGTGCCTTTCCCAAGGACACAACAAGGGAGCTGACCCAGGCTGGCCTGGGTGGGAATCGAACCTGTGACCCTTGGATTATTAATCTGATTCAGACTGTGGTGCATGGTTCATAGTTATGTCAGTCTTGAAAATGTATTATTTTTTAAAGATATTTTACCAAAGACTTATATTGATGGACTTCAGAAAATACAAAATTGCATCATGTGCATATTTTAAACTGTTCTAAACTGCCATTATGGCACTCATACTGTCAATATTTAATCATCTCAATTTTGTATCTACATTAGATGCTGCATAATGTAGAATGTTGTGCATACCTTGGCCCCATAATACTTAACGGACCAATTCACATTAAAATTTCTTATGATTTCCCACCATACTAGGTCAGTTTCAAAACTGGTTGTGTATATTTGTAGATATCACAACACTTCTTTTCAGTGTTTGGGGTTCATAGCATGGAATAACCTCCCACAACATGTAGAATCCACATTGAACATTCAAACTTTTAAGAAAAATTGTGTCCAGTATATAAAATCTCTGAGATTCAATTTGATGCTTACCGGTAACGTATATATACTTGCGTATAAGTGGAGTCCAACTGCAAACAACATACAGCCTGATCTGCTGGTGCATAATGCACTGGCAGATGAAGGTCTGTGTTGTTTGTTCAACTGATCTCTCGTAACAAACTGCACAGAAAAGAAATATCATAAATCTTACATCATTGAACTGCATTATGCGATGGCAGATCTGGGTATGTGCAGTTTGTGGTTGGACTTGACTTATATGTGAGCATATATAGTGTATGTCCAGTGATAAATGGTGTTATTGTGTTTTAACTGTTCTGACCCCTTTTAGTTGTTTTATATATACTGGGTAGTTGTTTTATATATACTGGGTAATTGTTTTATATATACTGGGTAGTTGTTTTATATATACTGGGTAGTTGTTTTATATATACTGGGTAGTTGTTTTATATATACTGGGTAATTGTTTTATATATACTGGGTAGTTGTTTTATATATACTGGGTAGTTGTTTTATATATACTGGGTAATTGTTTTATATATACTGGGTAATTGTTTTATATATACTGGGTAGTTGTTTTATATATACTGGGTAATTGTTTTATATATACTGGGTAGTTGTTTTATATATACTGGGTAATTGTTTTATATATACTGGGTAATTGTTTTATATATACTGGGTAGTTGTTTTATATATACTGGGTAATTGTTTTATATATACTGGGTAATTGTTTTATATATACTGGGTAGTTGTTTTATATATACTGGGTAGTTGTTTTATATATACTGGGTAATTGTTTTATATATACTGGGTAGTTGTTTTATATATACTGGGTAATTGTTTTATATATACTGGGTAATTGTTTTATATATACTGGGTAGTTGTTTTATATATACTGGGTGATTGTTTTATATATACTGGGTAATTGTTTTTTGTCATATGTTTGATGTGCAATAATGTCTTAATATCATCTTATCTGTGTCTTTGTATCTTTTATCATAAGTTTGTTTTACGTGTGAAGTATCTTAGTATTTGACCTGGCATTTATTTTTGTATTGTGTCTTATCCGCTGTTGTCCCCTAAGTTGCTTGTTATTGTCTACTTATATATGTCCATTATCTTCTTTTTTATGTACTGTTGTCAATGTGTGTTCTACTTTTATATGTACTTGGTTTTTTTTATATAACCTTTTGAAGAACAATTGCTTTATAATTGACAAGGTATCCAATACAATTCCCATTCTCAATTCTGTTTCGCTTGGTTAGTCTTATAGACGCTATCTAGCTCTATTATCATTATAACAAGTTTACTGTTCGGCTAGACAAATTTGAACAAAAATATTACTAATAGAGGGCAAGCAGTATGACTAAGATATGATCAGTGGAATAACCTCTTCACAATTAGTCCTGTTACTTGAGGGATTTCCTTTTGCATTGATTGAACATTTTTGTCATGCCTACTTGCATTGTCAATATTTATTAAAATCTTACTCCGAAGCTTCTTAAACTAAGTACATATTTAATTGATTTGGATGTGCTAGCAAGATAAATACCTTATATCCTAATTAGAGGACAAGATAGAGCCAATTAAGGAATGTTCCCCACACCGGAAACATTTTTACCAATCTTAGGGCACCTCAGTTTAGTCAGTTTAGTCTAATAAAGTACACCGTGGATTTAAGTTATTTGATTAAATGACTGGAGTAAAATATTAGATGCACCAGCTGAGGCAACATAATGTACATTGGTCTCAAGATTTTTTAATGGATATTTGAGGAAAATCGACAAGAAATTTGAAAGTATTTTTCATAATGAACACAGGCAAAACATGAATTTTCAGTTCTTAAAACTGTACAGTTTTAGAGATTGATTGGAAGTGGGAACTTTACATAGTCTATCATCAGTGTTTTGGATATGCAACAAAATTGGTAAGTTTTGATTTGCATCTCTTACAGAGCAAAAATATTTACATGTGCTGATTTGGTTTGCAATATAATTTTCATTTTGGTTAAAATGTCATGGATTTTCTGATTTAATAGATTCACCTTTCATGTATGCAGTTTAATATACATGTAATAGGTTCTATTTGGATTCCTTTGAACCTTCTCTTTATGTATATATCTTTATGTATATATTGTGTATACATTATTTTTGACACCAATTTGTAAATAAAACATTAACATTGGTTTACTAGTAAAACAGAAAATCATGGTAGGCTATAATTTTGTATTGGATCATAAATATTCAACAAACCTATTAATGTAGTACTTTATTCTCCCACGGTATGTATATACTCACTTTTAAGTAGAGTTCAACTGCAAGCTGCACAGACCCACATCTACCATTGCATAATGTGCTGGCAGATCTGGGTCTATGCAGTTTATTAGGAGTAATCAGTAGAACAAACAACATAGACCCTGATCTACCAGCACATAATGTGATGGCAGATCAGGGTCTATGTTGTTTTGCAGTTGGACTTGACTTATAAGCAATATATATACATGTATATATGGTATATATTTTTACTTGACCCTTTACAAGACCAGACGAGACTCGAACTCACATGGACATGTGAAATATGTGAGTGATCTGTAAAGGCATGCATCTTAGACCACTTGGCCACCCCGGGGCCCCTCTGAAATTTGTAGCTTTTTCAGTAGGTGTCAAGTGCAGAATATAGAGTTAAGTAGTTACAGTGTAATTTGGAATTATTTTGCTAATAAGGAAATATTTTACAAGTAATTTCCCACTAAATATAACCTTTTTGGAAATTCTACTGCACATTAAATGTTACAAAGGTGTGTGTGGAGAGTTTTCTTTTATGGCTATAATTTGGTTATTGAATCTAGGCTTTGTGCATTTTGGTTTTTGTATACTAGAGATAGGTAAATGTCTGCAGTTGACACAGTTTGACTATAGGTTTAACTTGGCATTAAGCTTAGGAAGATCTCCAGGGAATGCTTTCTCTGAGGGCCAAAAGTTTCATTTATAAACTAGGGTCAACCATAGCGCAGGCAGTCATCATGTAGAACTAGAAAGGCTCATATAGAACTAAATGTTTAAAAGGAATACCCTCTTGCTTGTCTAATTTTGCAACCGAAACACATGTACATCCTAAATGCGCTACAACATATGCATTCTTCAAATCCACTAAAAATATGTGTGTTTTTCTTTCATTTATTTGGATTAAATACATGAATATGCTACTTATCAAGAGCTATGCCCAATGAGATACAATGTACAATGAATGTACCATGCATGTCTAGAGCTATGCCCAATGAGATACAATGTACAATGAATGTACCATGCATGTCTAGAGCTATGCCCAATGAGATACAATGTACAATGAAGTACAATGCATGTCTAGAGCTATGCCCAATGAGATACAATGTACAATGAAGTACAATGCATGTCTAGAGCTATGCCCAATGAGATACAATGTACAATGAAGTACAATGCATGTCTAGAGCAATGCCCAATGAGATACAATGTACAATGTAATTACAATGCATGTCTAGAGCAATGCCCAATGAGATACAATGTACAATGAAGTACAATGCATGTCTAGAGCTATACCCAATGAGATACAATGTACAATGAAAGTACAATGCATGTCTAGAGCTATGCCCAATGAGATACAATGTACAATGAAGTAGACTGCATGTCTAGAGCTATGCCCAATGAGATACAATGTACAATGAAAGTACCATGCATGTAAAGTAGTAAAGCAATAACTTTGTTTTCAGTGAGTACGGTACTACACACAGTTCTGGAACTCACTTTAAGTATAAAATACACTGAGCAACCTTTGCTACAAAAGCATGTGTACCATGTATACTTGCTTGTAAGTCAGGTTCAGCTGCAAACAACATAGACCCTGATCTACAGGTGCATTAGTCCTGATTAGTCCTAACAAACTGTGTAGACCCAGATCTGCCAGTGCATTATGCGACAGCAGATCTGGATCTGTGCAGTTTGCAGTTGGATCTTACTTATAGGCAAGTGTATAAAGTAACTTTCTAAGTTAACTTGAAATGCTCACATTTAAATGAAGTTTTATTTATATGCATAAGTTTGAGCCCATCTCTCATGTACAGGCTTATTCAGTGTGAGTGCCAATTCTGTGTGAGAGAGAATGTGGTTTTTATCAGGAGTGCAATAAATCATTCTCTTGAAATTAGAGTCTATTTTTTCAATACTTTTGAGGATGAGGATTTTTTTAATGAAAATGTGTTTATTGTAGCACCTAATTCAAAATTCCAAAGTAAAATATTGATGGATTATACTTAAAGGTGAAAAATGTGGTACAAAATTACCAGTAATTTCACTTGCTAATAATTTTCATTCTTTCTTTAGTTTGTCTTCACTGTAGTAGAAATTATCTTGTATAAAGCAATATGTATTTCTTGACAAATACAAACTATCATATACTCCCTTATAAGTCAGATCCAACTGCAAACTGCACAGACCCAGATTTTCCAGTGCATTATCCAATGGCAGATCTGGGTCTATGCAGTTTGTTAAGATGAATTAGTAGAACAAACAACACAGACCCTGATCTGCTGCCGCATTATGCAGTGGCAGATCTGGGTCTATGTTGTTTGCAGTTGGACCCAACTTTTATGAGAGTATATACTAGAAAAGGAGGCGGGTTACATGTACAGTCTTAAAATATCAAGGTGTTGGGTGGGGCTCAGATAGGGTGAATAATCAAAATACCCTAGAATACTTGAGTTATTGCATGTAAATTTTCCTATAGTAGCTTGAGGCAATCTATATAATACCAAAAACTAGACCTTTGATTTGTCAGATTTAAAGGGCCTGCTTTGTTGAACAAATTTTACTTAAATGATAAGGTTATAAGGTGTTGTTTAGATTGTACCAAACAATTTGATAGACTTCTTCCTATGGGAACATGTTGACTGATGTATTAAAGTTTTTTTTCTCACATGTATGTTAAGTTTAGAAACACAGAAGTAATTTTAAACTAGAGCAACTGCAATGGCTTTACATTGCAATACTCCATGCCTTGCACAGCAGTTTCCAAATACATACACATGTAGGGTACTCACCCCATCCCCCACCCCACCCCCGCAACAGTAACCATAATGCAAAATCCATCACATATATGATGCATCTTTCTGCTATGATTGCATATACGACATTTGGTGGGAAAATATGTAAATGTCATTATAATTGAAATTTTGATACATTTGACCTTTGACCCCCTCCCATGAACCCCAGAAGTGGGAGCCAAGGATAACACTCTTTGTAAGTTGTTACTAAATGGTAACATATATTTAACCACAGTACAAAGTTTACTGACTTTTCACCAAGTACATGTAGTTCTAAGGAGGAAAGGTGGTAATTGACTGACATACAGACAGATAGATAGACAGAGTATCACAAGATCCCCAATGTTTTCATTAAAGCATGAATATGATTACTGATGAAATCTATTTGACAGAGTATGATTAAGAACTATGGACAGTTGGTAATTAGATTATATACATGTAGGCAGTATATATATTTCATCACACAAAATCTTAGGTGTAAATTGTCACGTTTTCTCTTGGCTAACTTACAGCTTCTGCTATAAATAGCTTACACCTCAATTCATATATATGCTTAAGTGATGATTTTTTTTTTATTTAGTGTCCCCCATCCTTTCATATCAAATGTATAGGAGAAATTAATTCCATGAAATATATTAAAAGATTTCCAGAAGCTTGTGTGTGTCTTAAATAGATAGCATAATTATCATGTATAACCAATACTATATATGCCCCCCCCCCTCCAATTCTTAAGCCAGATTTTATTGTAGGTAACTGTGTTGTACTATTCCTTTCATCCTGTCAGTTATAATACTAAGGAAAGTTGACAGAGGCAGAACATTTTCTTCTTGACCTCTCAGTACTGGTCTGTTTTGATCTTTTTTAGTCCGAGTCCAGACTTATGATACCTGAGTCAAGACTTAAGACACCTGAGTCCAGACTTAAGACACTTGAGCCCAGACTTAAGACACCTGAGTACCAATATTTCACTGAATTCACACAAAGCATGTACTACATTATATATTGTTATGTACTATACTGTACATGTATAAGAGTTGGATGTATTTTTATGTTTGAACTTAGTGTTTCTTTTCTCTTCTCAATGTCTACATGGTTCATTATAGATAATTAATATACTGTGATTGAGACTGAGTCTGTCAGTCTTTTTAATGGTGAAAATATCTGGGTCCCTAAGTAAAAATTTTTGGTCATGGACTTTGGCCCTAAGGAATGTTCAGCCCCTGGTGGACACCTATATTTGAGGGGAGGTTAATCTAACTAGAATGGAAACTCGCATACATCTATTGCAGACACCAGAGCTTGAGTCTGAGATTGAGTTTTTGCCATCAGCCAATCAGAAACAAGCTTCATTTGTGATTAGTCAAAACAAAATCTCATGGTCAAATTCAAGCTCAGGAGTTTTATGATCTTTAAGCCAGTAGCATCCTTGTTTTCCAATTTTGCCGCTGAATTAGGCAAAATGGAAGTCTGATTTAGTTTTAGGTGTTCAGGAAATGAAATTTCATGTGAAGTGTATTTCAGCAGGGAGAATTAGTACAGCAAAACCTGTCCTGAGAGACCACCCCTTCTGAAAACAAAAAGTGGTCTCTCAAGACAGATGGTCCCTCAAAAGGGTCATCACATTATATAGCTTACATGAATAGTGTAGTCTATGAGAACAGATGGTCTTCCATAGTAGTGGTGTTTCAAGGCATGTTTTAATGTGGAGTAAACTTAATACAAATGTATGTAAGGGTCCATTCTTGAACTGAAAATATAGGGGAAGAAACAGAGGAGGGAATTTTTTTACAAATAGAGTAGATTTAATCAAGTAAATAAAGGTATGGTGTGCAGATGTGATATGCGATTTTAATGCATTAGGTTAAAAAAAATTTAATGCAATTTTTGAGAAATCTGCTTCAATTCTGCAATTATCCATCCTGATCATGTGTTCTGATCCCAGTGCTCTTGATTTTGGATGTCATCAAGATTGATTTTTTCGTTCAGCTCACATTAGTGGTAAGCCAAACCTAGCAGTCACTTTTCTGTTGTCATTGGCAGCAGTTGTGTCAACAGTTTGTTAAAGTTTTGATTCAAGTTTTTCAGCAATCATGCAGGCCCTGACCTTGCTTTTTATAACTGTCTATACTCTCTTGTAGTTCAAGTCCAACTGCAAACTGCACAGACCCAGATCTGCCATTGCATAATGTGCCAGCAGATCTGGGTCTGTACAGTTTGTTAGAAATAATCAGTAGAACTAACATAGACTCTGATCTGCTGGTGCAATATGCAATGGTAGATCAGGCTCTAGGTTGTTTGCAGTTGGACTGTGCACATTTGCGAGTATATATGGTGTAAATGGTTAGTTGGAAAAATTTCCCTTCATCACTTTCCCAAATGAAAATAAGGATTTTTTGGGCATTCCACAAGTAGAACTTGAATGATACATCACAAAGATACAATTTTAATGTTCGTAAAAAATTTAATTTTTATTGCACATGAAGATTCTTGTTTGTTTTTTGTAATGTACCATACAATATACTAGTACATTATACCTGACTCTGGTGCAGAAGGTCCTTGAGTCTATCCTTTGTGTGAACTAAGCTGTTGCTTTTCTTATTATACAACACACAATACATGTCTATGACAATTTTAAGATTTCTATATGTTTTATTGGCCAATTAAAATAAATTTATTCAGCTGTGAACAGCCAAATATATCTTTTTTTCAAAAAGTAGAGGTTGAATTTATGAATAAAAAAAGCCAAATCTTTGTAACAAGGATGGGTGGGTTTATCATTAAACATGGTTTTATCACCAATTAAATATAGCATAACAAGCTGCTTTTGCAAGTTAATTTATGACATGTTTATAAAGGTGTCCACCTTTTTCCTTTCAATGCATTCAGTTGTCAAACACCTAAACTGAAAAAGAAGGCAAAATTAAATGTGGGTGTGGTGAAAAATTTTTACTTACATAAATGTACTTTTTCATTAATTTAAGTTAGCACTAATATTATTATGACTGTCATTTTACTATGTAGGAGCAATCACATTTAGGAGTTAGTGTGTGTGAAAGAGGCCCTGTACTCATTTTGATTTTGACGTCAAAGACCAGAAGATCTTGCCTGTCATCTGGTGTCCTGTGTCTGTCCACTTGCACAAGATTGTTATCGCTACACTTCCTAAACTACATGGAGGAAAGTCATAAAACTTTGGCACATTGTTTTATCCTCAGGTCTAGTTGATCCTAAATGAAAATGGTAATCCTCGAAAATCCAATATGGCTATCATGGTGGCCATCTTCAAAAAAAATTGTTACCACTATTTCTTCGTAATGTCAATGGTCATATCAACATGGGTTTTTTTGGGGCTAAAAAAAACTCTTCTTATTATGCCTAATTGGTTCTAAGTGAAAATGGTGCTTATCTGATGTCCAACATGACCACCACCCTGCTAGAAAAAACCTGTGTGGCTTATAGGTCGCTTATATTAATTACATGTACTTATAAAGGGCTTATAAGTGACTATTCTGTATACTTATAGAACACTTATACATGTAAGTGAAATATAAGTAAAAGATTAGGATTTTATATTCAAATTAGGCATTTCACTTATAAATGAAATATACTTCACTTCACTTATAAGTTAAATGTGAGTCATTTACTTAACTACACTTATACGTCACTTTTTAGTGACATATAGGTGAATTAGGCATTTCACTTATAAGTAAAGTACACTTCACTTGTAAGTGAAATGTAAGTCATTCACTTACTACACTTATACATGAGATAAAAGTTAATTCCTGCTAAATTCAATGAATTTTGGCTTTAAAAAAGCCCCTCCCTCCCCCTCCCCTACCCAACAGGAAATTGTGTCCTTATATAAATAAAGTCATCAGTTTTATAGAATGTATACATGTAAATGGCTACCTATAAGTTCTGACTTTATAAAAAAGTCATATATTTCCATTTAAATGACAATTTGTGAAATGATTTCCAACACATTAGCCTGCTGCTTTGAGACACGACATTTGAAATGGCTTGCTCAGTATCAAATTGTTAGTTGAAATAGCACAAACAAGTGATAACCATGAAGATAATTTATTCCCCAAGTAATAAATAAAAACTTTCTTTCAAACATACGTTTCACACAGAATCCGTCATCATCAAGCATGCCCCTACAACTGAATTCAAATTCAGGTTTTGACTCAAGGCCAGCAGTGAAGTTTTCTTGCAGAATCTGACGGCCATTCTACTTCAGCTGGTAAATGAAGGCTGTCCCAAATTCAATTGACAGCATGTGAACCCTAGAATATTTGTATGTACCAAATGATGCTGGGAAGCACATAGAGTGAAGAAAAAAAAAAACGCCATGGGGAACAAGTCGGCGTAACATAATTCCATCAATGCAGACAACCCTGGTTTCAATTCTGGAAACAGAAGTGTGGCCAAGTCTAAATTTTGATAGTGTTCCAACTGGAAAATCTTTTGGGCTCCTTATTTTTGCCGTTGAAACATTTTTTCAATGTCAAATAATTTTTTCGGTGTCCAACAATACATTTTTTTTCTATGATTTCATTAGAATATACAGAGTTGAATGTTTGGTGCCAAATAATATTGTTTTAAATGAAGTTATAGAAAATAATTTATTGTTGGATGCTGAAAAAGTCCTTGTTTACAAGTTGTGTATGCAATATGTGGTTGTGTATGCTCATTCATGTCCCCATTTTGAAGTTTACATACACACACACGCACTGCTTTATTCTAGCTTTGATACATAAGTTGGAAGTTTTTTTTCCATATTTTTCTTTTGTTTAAAATCTTAAAATTTTTTAAATGAAACATGATGAAATTCTGTGTGTGTGTGTGTTGTTGATATGACACATTGAAATTGATAAATCTGGTGGGAAGTTATGAATTTTGGAGAGAAAAAAATCATAGTAGCACCTTTGTTGAACTTGGATTTTTTTTGCAGTAAACCTTGGACTTGAGGCTGTATTTTGCTGTAAACTGTTAGTCAGAAATGATGACAATGTCATTGAACTTACAGTTCACTTATACTCAAATGATAAAGGCTTATACCACCTATAAATGACTTTTACGTCACTTATAAGTAGAATGTGCATGAGGTATGGATCAATATTGTTTTCACTTATACTGTACTTATACTTATACAGACTAACATTTCATTTATTTCCTTAAATATGCAAAGTATAAGTAACTTATAAGTGATCTATAAGTCCCGTATAAGTCAAGCATATATCATGTATAAGTCAGAATTAGTTATTTCCATAAGGGCATGGCTGCCATCTTGAAAGTTTTGTTACCATTCCTTAAGTGCTGAAGTGATCACCATATTGTCATAGGCCTTTTTACTAAATAAACTTGTTATGACATGATACATCTTGGGTTTTCGATGAAATTGGTGCCAGTGTGCCTTCCATCATGGCAGCCACAGTGGCTATCTTGAAAATATTGCTATTGCTACTCCTCCTAGGAGCTTAGGTAGCTCAGTTGGTAGAGAATTGGACTCATAACCCATCGGTCATGGATTCAACACCCACCCAGGCTGGCCCAGGTCACCTGCCTCAGTGTGTTCTTTGGAAAGGTACTTGACTGCCATTTCCTCAGCATGATATAGCCATTATTTTGTTAAAAGTGCCGTTAAAACCAATCAACAAAATTCCTGTATGTATGGTTGTATTGACATGAAGTTTTCATTTAAAAAAATGTATATGTAGCATTTTTAAATGAAAATAGTTTCAGTCTGACATCCACCATGGTGTCCATCTTGAAAATATTGTTATTCCCCCTACTCTTAAAGGGATGATGGGTTGTCAGCTTAAAAACTTATTACAAGATCTTTTTGGTCTTAAATGAATATGCTTCCTCTCAGTCATTCAACAAGTCCCCCATTGTGGCTGTCTTAAGAATCTGGTTATTGTTACTTCTCCTGAATAGATGGTCATACTGGCAGGGAATTTTATCTAAAATATTTCATTTATTAATATGTTGTTGGTCTTAGATCAAAATGTTTCTGATCTGACCTCCAATATTGCTCCATTGGCAGCCATCTTGTTATAACTTGTCCTTTTGAACAGCAGTTTGTATTGACATTGGGTTTCAGCACATTTCAGTAAAACCCTTCTATCCATATGTAGTGAGTCCAGTTAAAAATGTGTGCTGATCTGACGTTAAAATCTTGTTATGGCTATACCCAATGAATATATGGTTGGAGGACACGGAGTGTCAGCTTAAATATTTTTGATGATACAATTTATGTAGCTTATCGAAAATGATGCTGTGACATTGCAAATTGGCTGCCATGGTGACCATCATTAAAATATTGTCACATCTCTTTCTGAACAGATGGTCGTATATTGACATGGGGTTTTATTAAAAACACTTACTGCAATATATAATTGGTCCTAGATGAACCTCTAAATTGGCAGCCTTTATGGCCATCTTAATCTTTTTTTTATGGCTACTTCTCCTTAACAGATGATCATAATGGCCTGGGTTTTCGCTAAAACACTTCTATCATTCTGAAATTGGTTCTGAGTGAAAATGGTGCAAATCAGACCAACAAGATGCCCATGCTATTCTGAATGAGTTTGAAAACTAGGCCTAATTGACACTGTGGTCATGTCAAAGATCTTTCTTTGGATTTTTGTATTTTATTGAGCATATGAACACAGTGACTTGTATGGATACAAATGAATTTTGACCAGAATCTGTATTTAAAGTAATCCAGCACTATAAATCTATTCATGGGAGCCATAAAAGTGGATCAGTTTATAGGTGACATTGCCATATATTGCATTATTTAATACATAATATTACTATTAAATAATGAAATGGGATCCATTAAAGGGACTGCCATATACTGAGGTGCCCTATAGAGAGGGATTACTATAATTGTTTTTTTAATAAACAAACTGATAGTCGACAATGTGACATTGGTTTCAAGGTCTAAGGCCTTGATTTTGATTGGCTATTGTACTACTCCTCAGTATTGGCATGATGCGGTGTCCTCATATAAAATTGTATTCATATGTACAGCCTCACTGCATCTCAACCATTCTTTCTTCTAGGTACTAGGTAATAGTTTGGACTGGGTTCATAGCACCTACCCCTCCTCCAGGAAGGGGGCTAACTTTGTACATGTACCTTATTTGTATATTCTTAGATAAGTTTCTGCATTTAGCTCTTTTTTTTTGGCACCCTGTATATAAACTGTTTTACCTGGAATGATGAAACTTGGTTTGGGGATGTATCTTGATAAATACTTTAACCTCATTTCAAAAGATGATCATTTACCAATATTTCATGCCTCAATGACTCATGATAAAGTGTGTGTTTTAAGTTTATTTCTCAAGCTTTGTTCATGCTAGAATTATCAAACTAGCACTGTGACCTACATTTCACTGGCTTAGTTTAATATTTTGCATTCAGCTCATAACCATATAGGTTCTGTTTACACCGTGTATAGATACTACATGTATAATACTTAGAATCATAAAACATGGCGAGGGGATGTATATTGTACTGCACCCTCAACTCAAAAGTAGGTCATGCTTCACGGACTTGGGTTCAGTTATATTTTTATGTTTATTTATTAGGTAATGTTTATGACAGAATAATCAAACTAGCTGACTGTATGCATCTCTTAGTAACATTCCCTGATAATAAAGGTCACAAAGACCTACATGTACATTTTACACTTTACAGGCTTAGGTTCAGTTTTTGTGTTTAGATTATGACCATGTAGGATATTTGCATCCTGTATACATTCAGTTATACCTGGAATCAAGAAACTTGGTGAGAGGATGCATCCTGATAAGCAATACAACCTCAGTACAATAGTAGGTCACCATGATCCATATCACTGACTTTGGTTAGATTTTGTTTTTTTAACTGTTCATGCTAGAACTATTAAACTAGATTATTGTTTACATCTCAATTAGTACCACACTCATACAACAAAGGTCACTGTGACCTTTCTTGTTTTATTGGCTTAGGTTAAGTTTTGCATTTAGCTCATAACAACATTGTTTTTTTGCAAACTGTGTACATAATATTCTATCTAGAATCTTGAAATTTGGTGAGGTGATGCATCTTAACGAGCACTACTCCCTCATTACAGAAGTAGGTCACTATGGCCGATATTTTATGTTTCACTTACTTTGGGTTACACTGTGTATTTCATATTCATTTCTCTGGCACTGTTCATTGTAGAATGATGCAATTGATGATGATATGCATCCTGTAAATACAACACCCCTACAACAATATAACCTCATCATGACCAATATTTTATCCTTTACTGGTGTTAGTTAAGTTTTTGCATTTAGTTTATGACCACATGAGTTTTTGGCATACTATATACATACTGTTCTTCTTACAATTATGAAATTAGGTCAATGGATATATCTTGACAAGTTCTACACCCTTATTGTACAATGAGGTCTGTGTGACCTATATTCCATGCTTCCATGACTTTGTTGAATTTTGTATTTCAAGTTTATTTATTGGGTGCTTCTTATGCTCAAATCAGTAAACTTTATGCATGTAATTAGATGTGTCTCCGTCAGTAGTACCATCTTACAACTAAAGATCACTGTGACCTGCATTTTATGCTTTTACTAACATAGGTTCAGTATTTGTGTTTAGCTCATGACCACATACATTTTTCCAGACTATGTGCCCACAACAGGTTAACTGTGTATTGTACATGTGAATGAGGATAAGTTATTAGATAAGTGAACTGCATGGTTGTCATACGAGGCCTGCCTATAGTGACTGATCAAGGTAATTACTGATGCTTGATCTATGCTTCTGATACTGTCACTCTAAGATTTCTCAAAGCCAGTGACTTTCACCCAGTAAAATATGTCTTCTAGGGGTGAACAATGTTAATATAACTTCTGAAGCAGATTTTAATCGCAAAGATTTACAAAATAAAAGAAAAACAAAATTAATCTCTGGTTTTTGTCAACTCATTATAGTAACATCTACTTTGATATCATAGAAAATAATGTTCTTTTGTATCGCTTCATGTGTTTTGTGCTCTGTCACGGTATGTTGAATGGATGAATGGATGGTTTAATGGTACATCAGCACAGTACTCACTATTCAGAGTGAATTACAAGTTAAGTTCTAAAAAAAATGTAAAGAAGAAACCCCTTAGTTAGAAAATGGACAGACATTTCATTGTCAAGATCAGTTTTGTCTGAATTTATTTTCCACATGATAATTAACATATACAATGGCTGCTGGAGACTATTCAAAGTTTTGCAGAGTTGAGCTATGTAATTATAGATTATCATTGTGGTTTTTATCTGTAATGGCTTGTGAACATGATAATACAAACAAGTATGAATGGGTTTAACCAAACTTGGCATGTAGGTACATCTTTATAGTATCTGAGACAAGTTCTGTGATCTTTCTATCCATGATATCAGGGTCAAGGTCAGAGGCCATTACAAATATTTTTGTGCAGCACTTATCTTGCGAAAATGTTACATGTAACTAAAAACATATCTTATTACCAGCGTTGGTATGTTGGAATTTCTCAAGAAAATCTGAGATGGTTTAATTACTCAGTAGTAAAAATGAAGGAGCAAAAGAGGGAAGAAACAGACTTTTTGTCGATTCCTGTAAATTCATTTTGTCCAGTAGAACATCAGTCCCATCAAGGGACTCTTTTATTCATAGTCTAGGGTACATTTTGGTCAAGAGACAAATTAAATGTACAGTCAAACCTTTGTGTAATGACTATTGTAAGGACCAGCTAGAAGTGGTCTTTATGAACAAGTGTCTGTAATTATAGTACTCCCTCATTATAATGCTGTCCATGGGAACCATAGAGTGTACTGCCTTATAGTGAGACTGCCTTATAATGAAATACATAATATAGTACTCCCTCATTACAACACTGTCCATGGGAGCCATAGAGTGTACTGCCTTAAAATGAAGTACATAATACAGTACTCCCTCATTATAATACTGTCCATGGGAACCATAGAGTGTACTGCCTTAAAATGAAGTACATAATACAATACTCCCTCATTATAATACTGTCCATGGGAACCATAGAGTGTATTGTCTTATAATGAAGTACATAATACAATACTCCCTCATTATAATACTGTCCATGGGAACCATAGAGTATACTGCCTTGTAATGAAGTACATAATACAGTACTCCCTCATTATAATGCTCTCCATGGAAGCCATATAGAGTATACTGCCTTATAGTCAGACCGTCTTATAATGAAATACTGTAGATGTATAATTTTACTACCACTTAATGAAATTGGGTACATGACTATACTTGCCTTAATGCAGAAACTGTGTTTTAATGAAGTGCCTTATAGAGAGTGTGCAGTACAAGTACAAATGTATTTATTGATGTATAACTTGTACCTATTCAACTTTACCTTTACACACAGGTAATCTTTATATAAACATGGTGGCTAGAGCAGATTTGACCGTATATTATTTCCCCAGTAAAAATCTTGCCTTGTTCCACTGGTGCCAGATATTTCTGGCTCATATTGGCAATAAAATTGTCTTTAAAACAAAGTGCAATATTATAATCTGGCTGATGTGACTAGATTTTTTGAATGTTTCCAGTTTTGGAAATCAGTGTGGACAAGCCATGGAAACCAATGAAGTATGTTAATCACCAAAAATTGTATGCAGTCAACTTATTCAATTCAAAATTAAACACCTACATAAAATTTTAATTGCCTCTTTCATTGTGTTCCAGATGATTACTCAAGTGGAAATGTACTTTCCTTTTTCTGCCTGAGGCATTAGTCTACATGTATTTTGTCAATTGCAGTGCAACTTGAGTTATAGGAAATCATTAATGGGAACCCAAAACTGTCTTTGGACACTGGTGGTTCTTAAATACATGATTTTTGGGCATTGAAATAATTAAGATGTGGAATCAGATCATATGGTCATTTGAGACAGGTGGTATTTTAAAAGAGGTTGTCCTTAACACAGGCTTTGACTAACAATTACTGCAAAAATTGATTTTTTTCTGCGCATTTTCTTATGAAGACGAAGGAAACATAATGTATTCCTGCCTCTGTGTACATTCCAGTACATCACACACACACACACACATGCACATGCATGCACACACATGTACATGCACACATGCACATGCATGCACACACACACACACACACACACACACACACACACACACACACACACACAGAGTTTCAACTGACAACTGACCTTTATAATGTTTTGCCAACACTCTTGCCAGAATGATAAAATGGGGGCTGTGGGGTGACATTTTGGATAAACTTTTGTCATTAGCCCTTTCTAGTATATAATGCAGCAGATGCATCATACATCATACTTGTTTGGTAATTAGATAAAAGCCTAAACGAAAGATGGAATTATGAAGAAATTTTAAATTAATATTTTCTTCAGAAAAAAATTATATATCCATTACTATATAAAAACATAATTATAGAGAGTGCAGTATAAACCTGTATCACAGCTGAGTAGTATGTTTGGTAATATTACAGTAGTGAACAAAATAAAGCGCAGACCTCAACTCATAAATTTATGTGAAGAAAACTATTTACATTTTGATACATGTGAAATCATTTGTCATGACAAAGATCGATTTAAGGCAAAAATAAGCTGTGCACTGAATTTTCGTGTTTTCCCCTTTATTTACTTTCATGCAAATAATTAAATTGATATACAGTGAAACCCCGCTATAATGTGCCCCGCTATAACACGAATTTGGATATAATGCGATCGTGGCGTGGCTCCCAAAATTTCATATATTCATTCGCACATGAAATTTTTTTTTTTCAAAGTACGAGAAATAGTGTATAAAATGTGTATATTACAGTATCATTTTGGGGAAGAGATCGCATATGAATTTGAGTATAATACGTTTGTGGTGTGGTTCCTGAAATTTTATATACATGTACATGTATTTTTCTCATACACGGAAAAAAAAATTATTTTTTTTTAAGTACGAGAAATAGTGTATAAAAAGTTTATTATCATTTTGGGGAAGAGATCACGTATGAATTCGATCGTGGCGTGGCTTCTAAAATTTCACAATTTCACCAATTTCTTGAAGTGTTATGCCAAAATAAACATTATTGGAAATGTTACTTATTACTGATCCATGAGTAAAGCCAGTAAGTCTTCTTTGTGTTTTCTTCAATTCATTCTGTATACAATCATTGCTCAAACAATAGCCGACATGTTTGTCTTCTTTAACTGCATACACAACCGAGCATCAGACAATGTGGTGGTTGATAAAAGATTCTCACAATTTAATAAACATCAAAAAACGTAGCCGCCGACACGTGCGCTGGACTTCAATTCATCCTGTATACAATCATTGTACAAACAATAGCTGACTTATGTTTCTTCTTTAACTGCATATACAACCAAGCACCAGACAATGCGGTGGTTGATCAAAGATTGTCATATGTGGGTGCTTATGTAGAGACTGAGCTTGGGCGGCAAGATCACAGGAAGTTCAAATAACCACTCTCTGTTACTTGGCACTGAACAAGTATCAAACTCGTGGCTCAATTACAGGGTTGTCATGTGGGAAAACAAAGACGGATCAATATCAGATAGTAAACGGTGTTGATACCCTATTCATGCTATAAATTAGACGTGTATACGTTGTTCCCTGAATAAAGTAAAATATAGTAAAACCCTGCAATAACGCGACCCCACTTTTTCTGCGATCAAATTTTATGGACCCCAAATATCGCGTTATAGCAGGGTTTCACTGTATATGAAAATAGATTTAAATGATATACAAAATTTAGATTACATTTTGTCCCTTGTTTACCCATAGTTGATTGGGAAGGAAATTTTTCCTTCATGCACAGGGCAGTATCTTAATACAGTACCTACTGATAATAGACAGTGGAGTAGGGCACAACCATTATGTATCAAAGGGATGTAGAGTACTAGTATCTCATTTGCACATGACGATTTTGTTAACAAATACGGAAATATTTATCCGACATTAGATGTATCTTCATTTAGTTAAATTTGTTACTTCGTTTCATCTGATCACTTTCTCTTCTAGCATTTTTTTTAGGACAGCTGATCACAGATATTTGTGTTGCATGTTTTCCTGTCTATCCCCCAACCCCTCCCAAATGAAATGGTTGTCCCTAATATATTCATGTTCAATCTGGTAAGGTGGACTTGTTTATGAACCTTTCATGGCTCAAAAATACAAACTTGGACATGTGTGGTCTTGATTAGATCGGTGCTACAACATAATGACAGTAAAGCAGAATGCAGCGTAACAAAATATTTTGTGAGAAAATATGACCATACTAATATTGAAAATGCATCTGTTTGGTTTTATGAAGATTCAGCAGTTGTGTTAATAGCTGTGGTTAAAAAATATCCAATTGTGGATGTTTCTTGGGAAAAACTAAGATTGTAGTTATCCCTTTGAGCACAATCTGGTAGGTACATGTATAGTCATGCTGATTTCTACTAGTTGTTTTTAATTTTGTCAAATTGTAGAAGGGGATTTTTGTGATGTATTTAAAACATTTAAAAAAACAACATTAATCATTTTTGGGGTTCAAGGTGCATACCCCATTTTGATGTCCATTCAAAATCAGACAAGTTATAAACAAGAAAAAAACAATTCAGCTGGACATGTAGCTTTTTAATTCAAAAATGGTAATAAAAATTGCAGTTGAAACTTAAAAGTATCATGGTTCCTTTTTTCTCCAGAACTCAGGTTTTTACAGCATAGATTAATTAAAGTAACTGAAAAAAAAATGCTAGTATAAATAGGATTTTGCAAGTAGGTATTTTCTCCACTGGTGAAGAAATGCAAGTACCATCATAAAAAAAAGTTAAATTTAAGCCTTTGGATGACTTGCACTTTGGGTAATCAAGAAACATATAGCTTTTGGGGACTGAGGGTTAGAGGTCGCAGTGATTGTAAGTCTAATAAGAAAATAAGATCAGGGTCTGTGTTGTTTGTTCTACTGATTACTCCTAACAAACTGCATAGACCGAGATCTGCTGGCGCATTTTGAGATGGCAGATCTGGGTCTGTGCAGTTTGCAGTTGTATTTACAAGCGAGTATATATGGTACTCTATTTGTAAAATAAGGTGTAAGCTAATATTTTTTGACACTAATTCTACATTATGTACCACATATAGAAGTTTATCATACCAATGTGTTCTTGTGATGCTGCTTCATCCCTGAATAAGATCTCTAGAAATTGTGTGTTCAAAACAAAGATATGAGATCAAGGTCATAATGGATCTTATCCGTGGTCATTTGTTTAAAGATGTGGGATATTATTGTCTCTGTTTCCAGGAATATATTGTCAGAAGGCTTTACACACAAGTTTACCATGGGACATATGGATATACTGGTATATATGTAGGGTTTTGAGGGCACAAGGGTCAAAGTTCAGGCACAGGAAACAATTAGGTTCAGTTTAAGCAGTATCTTTAATCTCGGGTTTCCATAAATCAGTTATCAGACTTTACACACAAGCTGTTAAAGGGCATAAAATATTTAGGGGATAGCAGTGTAAAAGGTCAGACTTAAATGTACCTGCACAGAAGTTTACCTGCCAGGCAACATAACACAGCCTGTGAATGAAAAGGTCAATGGGCAAGGTTACAGGTGTCTATGGTTACTGTTTTTTTTATATATATCTTTTTATTAAGTGACTTTGTTACATGTACCAAGGTGTTTCCATGGATGGATTTTTATTATGTCCCGATAAATTTGTCTGGATATCTGGATAAATAACAGTGATATTTGTTATTGGAAAGAATTTCAGTTCTGTTAGAACACCCTAACTAAATGTTGGAAACTTAGCAAAAAGGATTATAAGGTGATGCTGTCTGACCAAAGACCCATTGATTTGCTTACAGAATGCTTTTAATCTAGTCTGATATTACTGGTACAGAGTTATTCATATTCCCTTGTTTAACCTCCAGTAGAGCGAATATATGATAGATTGAGGTATTTAAGCTACACCCTAGTGAACCTATTTAAGTTAACTTTTTATTCCATTGAAAAGGATAAAGATTACTGTAAGAAAATCTTCATCCGTAAATAATCGAATATCAGGGTTTGATTGATGGAGATTTTACAGCATGCTGGTTAGGCAGAATTGTGAAAATTTGAATGTGATTGCCTTCAAAAGCCTGCCAGACAACACACTGTGAAGCATATTAAAAATGTTTTTGGTGAATGAATCACACTTTGCCTAAATGTCAAGACATAATGCCTGAGGATCAGTGATTGGAAGATACTTATTAACATAAGTTTAGACTGGGTACTTGTTTTAATATGGACATATTAATAACAATTTGAATAGGAATTCTTGATACAGTTCTATAATTGGAAATAGCTGCTTATCTCCAATATACTTGATATATGTGCTATATGCACATGTATCTGTGTATTTGCTCTTTGGGATAAAGGCTTGATGAATTACTTCATGCTCGAGTTGTGATTGATATTCTATACACATACTAAATACAGTGATACATACCAGTGTGATTTTAATTCATTTGGAGATTTGTGTTGTTGGTAAGGATCTTTATTTTTGAAATTTCATATTACCTTTTATTCTTCTAATTTTTCTCATATTTACAGTTAATTACAGTTAGTAGTGCTCCAGCTAGCAATTTCTAGGGTGGTGGGGAGAGATTCTTCCTTAAGGAAATTGCTAAGATAAAGGTTTGTCTATAATACTGAGATATCAGATTTTATTGCTCCTCTCTTTCTTTGTAGAATGAGAGCATATGCTCATTTTTAACAGCATGGCATACAGTCTAAACCAGGCTTGTAACAAGCTTATGAACTATTGGGTAGAATCCTATATTTGTTTTGTTTTCTCAATGACAAAAATGTATAGATGTTATTTGCTTCATGGCTTTTATATATATATATATATATATATTGCTTTAGCTGTGAGTGCCAAGGACTAGAAGTATAATCTTAGTTGCAGATTAAGCTTTGTGTATTTTGAAATGTAAGAATTTGATGTTAGAAATCCCTATGTATATTGACACTTATACTTGACAGAGAGGAAAGTGCTTATCCCTGGATTCTATATTGTTATGTATGGATATATGATCATATGAAAGAAACTTGTATATATTCACACAGATATAACCAGGAATCGAACCCACGCTGCAAGTAATGGCACCTGTCACCTAGCTCTCATGCACCATCACCTAGCATTCATGCACCATTAAATGCTTTACTCCTCTTTTGGTAAACAACAATCTCACTTGTTTTTTCATTCAAAAAAATAAATTCAATGTATATATGCAGAATGTACCAACATAATTTGTCTTTGATTGATCTGATATTTGGGGTCAAACACTGACCTTTTATGGAGACAAAGGCACATTATAAAAGCAACCTTATCCTTTAAGTACACATTAATAATGTCAGAAATCTATTTCTTTAACAGCAAATTTTGTAAAATGACAATTAGGCAAAATGTAGCCTTTATAAGACAGATAATCATTGTCTTCAGAGTGTGCACTAATTGGTGGTACACTGGACAATATTTCACAATACAATACCACTAAGTGTATATTGACTATTTTCCACTCATGTCTGTGTAGTATGCACTGTAGTACACCCCACTACAGTACACAGTAAAATCTTACACTAAATGTAGTGCACTTGGACAATGTTTCTCAATACAGTACATGCAGTGTATTGATCCTTTTCCACTTATGTCTGTGTAGTATACACTGAAGTACTTGCTACACAGTGAAATCTCACACTAAAGGTAGTGCACTTGGATAATATTTATCAATACATTGAAAAGCACATTTCTATTTAATCAAGGCACAAGTCATACAAAATGTGTTTTTAAAATGTCTGTAAATGATCTCATTCACAAAGAAGATCAAACAGGTTCTGATTTTGAGTGTCTCATGGCAAATAAATGGAGCCATTTTTTCTTCAGCCTTTATTTAAATAACTTTGATACTTTTTCAAATGGCAGGGGAGTATGATTGAGCTGTTAAAATTTTACACAATGAATATATGTTCATAAAATGATTTTTTTTGTCGTGATTGGATCCAGAATGGCTTTCGTGTTGTTCATAATGAACTTTCTGTCTTTAATAATGATATTTGTTGGTTTTAACGACACTTTTAACATTATTGGTTACCGGTATATCATGCCAAGGAAATGGAAACTAAGTGCCTTTCCCAATGACACCGAGGCAGTTGATCCAGGCTGTCCAGCTGCACTAATGGATTACTAGTGTGATGCTCTACCAACTGAGTTGCCATTGCTTCACAGCTTTAGTAATGAAAACTGTCATAAAAAGCATAATACAGCCCAAAAAATGTCCCATCCCTTTCATACAGATAGCAATTAATCAACATTATTGAAATGCTTTTGAGAATAATAGGGGACATCTGTGTCCAGAAGTTGCCATTTGGATACATAGATACCTGGATAAATGGATTTCAGATAAAGGAGATATCACTATACATGTATTTCAAATTTAAAAGAAAAAAAAATCTGTTTCCCTTTTGTGATTTCTTTAAATTAAAGGTAAACAGACAGTTTTAATATATATATATATAAGTACCAGTCCAAAGTCTTAGGCCATTGTTCAGTGGCGGAGTCAATTAAAATGCGTCAAACTGTAAATTATAGTATGGGTATTATTTCCTAATTGGAATAATTCAGCGTCCTCTTGTAGCGAATGGAGAGAGGTGGAAAATAATGACTGGATTATTCTGGTTAATTATTTTCTTACATTTTGGCATGAAAAGAAGGCGGAGTTAGAAAAATATTTTAAACATGTGCAGTGGAGCATATACAGATAAAGAGTTTTCATTGAAGCATTTCATCTTCCATTTTGAATTTTCAATATTGATCTGAATATTTGTACTGCAAAGACTCATTAGTACCATCCTTATTGGATGTATCCGATTGGCTGTCAAGTTCAGACAGCGTGTGACACACTTTTTCAGTATGGAGTGTTCAAGCCCTCTTGTAGTGGATGGAGGGTGCTGAATTATTCAAGTTACATGTACTAAGTATCCAAATTCTATGGTTTGTGACATCATCCTATTTTGTTTTTGGTTTTAGTATTTGTAAACAGCAAGTTCAATTTGTTACCATTTAATGAATTTTCTACAGCATTTTGAGGGGGCCAGACCTGGCAAAAGGCCAACGTCCATGCCAGGTGAATCTCAATCTCAGCAAACTAAACAATTCTATGAACGAACTAGGTGACGGTGTTCCTTTCAATCCAAATGGTTGAAAGAATTTGAATGGCTGAGATATGACAAGGAGAAACAAATCATGTATTGTTCTTCATGTAAAACAAATTCAACAGTTGATGAACCCTCACCATTTATCAAATAAATGTACAACTTCAAAATTGATACCATCAAAACTCACAAGGCTTCTAAATGCATACAAGTGCATTTCTCTTTTAAAAGCTACATCCAAACTAGTGGCAACTAGTGCAGCAGCTCAGAGTTTATTGAAGTTAAAGCAAGCAGAATATGACAAACTGGTCATTATATTTAGAACTGCACATACCTCTAAGTCAACAGAACCAGAATTAAGTAGTGATGAGTCAGATGGTAGCAGTTCTGAAAGTGATAAAGATAATTGATTATAAAATGAAGATGTCAGAAGAACTTGTTAATTTTATGATATATTCTTTTATGAGGGAATAATTAAGAAACAAAATTACAATGCTTTTCTCATTTTTAGCACAATATTCATTTTGGTTAAAGCCAGTCTAAGGTTATTATGAGAAAATACTATGGTAAGCTTAATATTTTGATTTTTCTGTGGGCCATTGAAATTTACTTCGGGCTAGTGCATTTTGGAAGTTTGCTGGGCCAGTGGCTTGAATAATTAATTGTTAAGACTATATATATTGGCATCCTGCAGTCTCGGAAGACTGTGAAGCTGCGCTCTGAAGTAGTCAGTCATTTAGTTGATGAACAGCATCTATTGTGGCTGAAGAGACCCACTCAGGAATGACAATCGCTGTTGCATCTGATGCACTTGAAGCTGGTTTACTGGTTTGCCACATGTTGTTTCATCTTGTCCTTTCTGTGGGCTCTTTTCTCCTCTACCAATTGCAAGGGTTGTCTCTTGCTTCTCTGAAGTTCTTGGTTGAGCTCATGCCTCCAGCTACGTCGATCCTGAGCAAGTGCTTCCCAGCTGTCCACAAATATGTCCAAAACCTTGATGTCTCTCTTGCACACATCTATGAAGTGCTGGTGTGGGTGACCTGGCGGCCTTTTTCCAGAGCCCAGCTCGCCATAAAGGATGTCCTTAGGTATGTGTCCATCATCCATTCGGTGCATGTCCAAGCCATTGTAGGTGGCACTGCCTTAGCAGTGTGACCATGCTGGGGATGTGTGCATGTTCTAAAACCTCTGTGTTGGAAACTATCCTTCCAGGAGATGCTGAGGATGCATCGGAGGCAGCATAGGTGAAAGCTGTTTAGCCTCTATTGGTGGTGCGAGTATAGTGGCCATGACTCGCTGGCATATAGGAGCATGCTGATAACTCAGGCTTGGTACACTTGTATTTTGGTGTGCTCAGTCAGCTTGTTGTTGCTCCAGACCCTCTCGCTCAGACAAGACACTGTTGAAGCAGCCTTTCCAATGCAGGAGTTGAGCTCTGCGTCAAGAGAGAGGTTGTCAGTGATGGTAGACTCAAGGTATGTGAACTTGCTGACAACCTCAAGTTTGTAGTTGTTGATGTTGATGCAAGGTGGTTCTTCAACAGCTTGACCTATCACTACTGTCTTTTTCAGGCTGATGGTCAGCCCAAAGTTCTGGCAAGCTTGTGAAAATCGGTCAGTGAGGTTTTGGAGATGAGCTGCTGTGTGGGTTGTCACTGCCTCATTGTCAGCAAAGAGTAGGTCACGGATGAGAACTTTGTGGATCTTGGTTTTGGCTCTTGAGACGTGCGAGGTTGTAGAGTTTTCCATCTGACCTTGTGTGAAGGTAGATTCCCTCAGCTGATAAGCCAAAGGCATGTTTTAGCAGGAGAGATAAGAATATCCTGAAGAGGGTAGGGGCAAGAACACATCCCTGCTCGACTCCACTACATATCTCAAAAGCCTTGGGGGACAACCTAATCTTTTCTAGCATCTTGAACAAGTCAATGAAGGCTATGTAGAGTGGCTTTCACTGTTCCCTGCACTTCTCATGCAGTTGTCTAAGTGAGAAAATCATATAAATTGTGGACCTTTCTGCTCTGAAGCCACACTGTGACTCAGGGAAGACTCAGTTCGCCTTGCCTATGCTGCTGAGCAGGGAGATGCCACGATAGTTATTGCAATTGCTTCTGTTGCCCTTGTTTTTGTAGAGAGTGACGATGTTAGTGTCTCTCATATCTTGTGATAGGTTTTCCACATTTTACAGCTTCTGGTGGTATGCCATCTTTTCTGGGAGACTTTCTGTTTGCTAGGCTATATATGGCCTTGCTGAATTCATCAACAGTTTGTTCATCGTAAGTTCTTCCAGGATAGGCAAGCTCTCAATTGCGTTGAGGGCTGTATCATTGACGGTGTTTTCCCGGGAGTACAGCTCCAAGTAGTGTTCTACCCACTGCTCCATTTGCTTGTCGCGATCATTTATGGTCACCCCTGTAACTGATTTTAGAGGGGCTGTCTTTTTTTAAATAGGACCTATTGCCTTTTTGATCCCATCGTACATGCCTCTGATGTTGCCTGTATCTGCTAATGTTTGGATGTTCTGACATAGCTGCAGCTAGTAGTCACTGGCACAGAGTCTTGCAGTCTGTGGAGTGTTGTATCTGGCAGTTCTTATTGCTTATAGAGTTTTCTGGTTTGGGTCGCTCTTGTAGTTGGGAAAATGTATTAATGAATAGATTATGTAATCAGTGTCACTTGAATAACAAGTTTCATTGAAACATTTTATCTCAGGGTTCAAATAAAGTTGCACTAGATGTTCTTTAATACATGCATAATTTCTACCACAGTGAAACTTATAATTGGTCCAATATAGTCAGTATTGTGCTGATGTGCCACTAAACACAATACATACTGGAAATAACTGTGATAATACCAAACAATACTAGTGTATATTCAAGTATTTATGTTTGCTGTTCTCATATGATCTTTTGTGACTGTTAGTGTCTGCCTTTAAATTGAAGTTTAGTAATCTTTTAGTACTTGTATACACCCTAGAGGGGTGGGGCAGGGAGGGGGGGGGGCAATTGCCAGTGGCCCATGGATTTCTAGGGGCCTGCCATCAACTCGGTTATAAAAAATAAATTAATCTTTGCAGTAAATATTATAATTTGTTCCTTGCAAGAGTCTAAGTTATGATAGGTTACTACAGGTTTTATATGCAAAAATGTACACAGGTTTTTATATACAAAAAATGAAACTAGTGTTTTAAGCTTGCCGGTAATTATATATAGCCTCAGTGCTAAGTGTTGGAGTTGAACATTGATGAATTACAACCTTGGACAGTGTCTACCTTGAGGCAAATTAAACATGTGTCTAGTCATTATCTTGCTTTCCTTAGTAGCAAGCTGTTCCTAAACACCCCTCATTACCATACAACATCAAAAATATCTGGTCCAGACAATCAGACATTTGTCTGTGATCCACAAGTTATCTGTCAAGATTTTTCTGAGTAATTTGTCTCTCTTATTGAACAGTAAAAAAAGACAAGGATTGCCAGTTATTATGTTTGTTCGTCTGTGGTACAATCAGACAACTCTCAACCACAAGAAAGCTTCACTACCCTTCATTTTAATAATTTATTACTGTATGTGTATTGGACAATTTGTCAAATTTTACTGTAAGTACATGTATCCAGCATGACTATGACACATTATCTGTGAAAGAGACTTGGTCGAGAGCATACACAAGTATCAGATACTTTTGTCATGTCAAGCTTCCATGATTGAGATAAGGCAAACTGTAGTTTTAAATTCAATGTAAAAGAGTAATTTTCCTTTCAGTAAAATGACTTTCTAAAATATCGATTACCTAACACTTGTATTGATAATTGTTTGTAACACATATATATCAATGAATTAACCAATTATTTGTTTAAGTGAGAGTAAATGTTGTGATATTCTTCAGGCCAGAATAGTTTTAATTAGTAATATTTATCATGAACTTAAAGTTGTATGACAATATCGACACCTTTTAGCTCACTTGGCCATAGATGTCAAGTGGGCATATGATATGCTCCTTCATTCGTTGTACATTGTTCATTCACAGATCCTATTTACAGCTTCTCAAAAACTACATGACCAATTTGCTCTTGATTTTATAGGGAACATTCTGGCATCTCTGCCTTTCAATTTTGTTCAGTGGATGCTGATCCATCACCCAATATGGCCACTGTTACTAAAAATAGAAAAACCTTTTAAACAACTTCTCATAAACCGCTTAATAGAATTGTACCAAATTTGGCAGGAAGCATCCTGACATAGAGGGCTTTAAATTTGTTAAAATGATGCCAATCTGTCTTCAAATATGGCTGCCATTGCTAAAAACAGAAAACCTTTCAATTACATCTTAAAAAACACTTTACAGAATGTGACAGAAAACATCATGGCATAGATGGATGGCATTATCATTATTGCTGGAGATATGAACATAGACTTTCTGAAATCACAACCTTAAAAATGGAAAGATCTTTATGAACTATACAATTTTGAACTCGTTATCTCCCAGGCAACGTGTATTACAACTGACTCTGAAACCTTTATTGATCACATTTATACAGATAGGCCTGAAAATATATCAGAAATGCAGGTGCAAATATTTGCCATTAGTGACCACTATCCAGTATGCGTCACTTGCCATGCACCGCAATGGTCCAAAAACATAAACATTTGGAAATTACATACAGAGACTTCAAAAGATTTAATGAAGAAGAATGAAGAAGAATTCCTAAATGACCTATAACAAGAACCATTAGACAGTTTAGAAAATATTAACAATTGCAATGTTGCTGTGGAATGTTTTATAATGTCTTCAACAAAATCTTGAATATTCACGCACCACTAAAATAAAGCGAGTAAAACAGCAGATGAAACTGAACTGGCTTTCACCTGAAATCATTAATGCTATGCACACAAGAAACAAATTTCATAAACTTAAACACTGGGAAAACTACAGGAAATGGAGGAATGCAGTTATTGATATGATTGAAATAGCCAAAAAGACATACTACAAACGAGCCATTTTGGAGAATCAAAAATCTAAATGAACTATATTTCAAAAAGTCACCTGTTCCTCCCAGTAACATCAAATATAATGGTCAGTGACTTCTTTGCAGGATATTGTAGATTCATTCAGCAAGTATTTTAGTAGTACCTATGATGATTTTCAAAGAAAAAGTGAAAACTTTTACATTGGACTATGTTACAGAGCATGAAGTTTACAAAACATTGGAAAACCTAAATGTAAACAAGGCTACAGGATTAGATGGAATTGGACCCACACTACTTAAATTGTCTGTACCTGTGGCAACCAAGTCAATGACTCAACATCAGTATTGCAACAAATGAATATCCTGACCAGCTTAAAATTGCAAAAGTGACACGTATTTTTTAAAAATGTGACATGGAAAATCCAGAAAATTACATACCAATATCTATACTACTAACTGTTTCTAAAGTAATAGAAAAACATGTAGCAAATTCTATATATTCTTATTTAAATCAAAATATACTTATACATAAGGAATAGTCAGGATTTTGACATTCACACTCCTGTCAAACAGCTGTAACTTCAATTACAGATGTACGGTTGAGGAAAATGAACAAAGGAAACCTAACTGGAATTGTTTACTTGGATTTTAAAAAGTTGTTGATCTTGTTAGTCATTTATATTACTGTCAAAATTGAAATGCTGTAAGTTTCATGACAACACTATCCAGTGGTTAGCTTCATATCTGTAAGAGAGAGCACAGCAAGTGTGCATATGAAGTACAACATCGCAACGAGAAAGTATCAAAAGCTGCTGTTCCCCAAGAATCAGTCCTTGGACCTCTCTTATTTTTTGTCTTCATAAATGATCTACATTTCATTACAAGTGTATCAAATGTTGACCTTTTTGCTGATGATTCTACACTTCATTTGTCTGTATTCTCCATAAATGTTTTGCAATCCGACTTCTGCAATGACTTGAACAAAATTGAAGATTGGTATCACAAAAATGATATGCATATCAACGAAAATAAAACAAAATGTATGCTGATAACAACTTCACAATGACAGGTACAATTAGGTCAAAACACAATAAGATTTAACCATAAAAGGATGGGAAATTGAGAATGTAGCAAGTCATAAACTTTTAGGTGTTCGAACATAATATTGACAGACATTCAAAACTACAAAATAGAGCAGCATGAATTATACTTGGAAAACCATTTGATGCACCAAGCAGGCCTCTCTTCCATGAATTGAAATGGCTGGATTTATCTAGAAGGATTTAGTACCAAAAAAGCATTTTAGTGTACAAGTCTTTTCAAGGAATTGCTCCACAATATCTTCAGGAATTATTCATAACAAACTCATCTGAATATGGATTAAGATCTGTTCGTAATGGGAATCTACGACTTCCCAAGCCAAAGTTAGAGACCTTCAAAACATCTATGCAATATTCAGATGCTTTCATATGGAACAGTATTCCTCAAAACATCAAAAAGAGTGATAATCTAAAGATATATTTAAAGAAAAGTGTTTTTTCTTACATGTTTAATAACATCTGATTGTTGTCATAATACACAGACACTTTATATTATGTTGTAAATATTGTTTGTAATTTTTCCACATTTTAAGCAGAAGACCTCAAGGGAGAGTAGTATTGTACTAATTGAGTTACCTTCTATAAATAAAGTATTATTATTATTATTATTATTATTATAGCTTCCAAACATGTTAGAAATTATGCCAATCTGCCATAAAATATGGCCAATGTTACTAAAAATAGAACCAACTTTAAATGACTTAATTTCAGTAACTGCTCAGCAGATGTTAAATAAATGTGACAGAAAGAATTCTGCCATGAAAAGCTTTCAAATGTTTACAATTTATGCCAATTCACCATCCAATATGGCAGCCATTACTAAAAATAGAAAATCCTTTAAATATTTTCCTCTCAGATGCACTTAACAGAATTTGACCAAATTTGACAGAAAGCATTCACATATGTCAATCAATTAAACAATTGATCAGATTCAGATATATCAGTTAATTAATTGCTTAAACAAATAATTGGTTAATCAATTGATAAATGTGTTCCAAACAGTTATCCATACAAACATTAGGCTTATAAATTTGCACAGATAATGCCAGTCTGCCATCAAATATGGTGGTTCTGCTACAAATATAAAAACTTGTAATATCTTCTTCTAAAATGTCATTTGACAGAATTTGACCAATAGCATCCAAGCTTGAAAGCCTTTCACATTTGTAGAACTTATGCTGATCCAAAATCAAATATGACCACATAACCAAAAGTAGAACAATATTGACGCATTATTTTATCTAAATAAAACTGCCTAACAGAATTTGATCAACTTTGACAGAATGCATCCTGGCTAGAAGTGTTTCAGTATTGGCCAAATGATGCTGATGTGCCATCAAATATAGATAAAGATAGAAAAACCAGAGAAACCTTGAAACAATTGTTTTTATAACATATACAATTAACAGAACTAGAAGAAATTTCTTCAGAAAGCATCCTACTGACCCAGATTTTTTGGTCAGCTCTGAACTGCTCAACGTCTTCCATATGGCTATTATGCAGATATTAGTCAGGTGAGCAATCTTGTGCCTCTTGAATTATCACAATGTTTATATTAGCAGCGAGTCATTCTCTGCAGAGTGCAATATAGACACATGCCTGTCTGAATGCCAGGGTTACAGCTCACCAAAAATTCCATTGTTCTTTTAGCTTCTCTCGTCATGGACCATAAGAACTTAAAGGATGGCCTGTTGTCTGTCGTCCATCATCTTTTCATTGGCACAAGTTTGTTATTGCTACTCCTCCTTGACTACTTGGAAGATTGCCATGAAACTTTACACACTCATTCACCCCAGAGTGTAATTGGTCCGTAATTAAAATGGTGCCATTTGGACATCTAGCCACCATGGCAGCCATCTTGAAAATCTTGTTATTGCTACTCCTTCAGAACAGATAGTCAAATTAACAATGGGTTTTATTTAAAAGACTTCTTATGATTTCTAACATTGGTTTTAAATGAAAATGGTGTTAATCTGATATCAAGTAAGGCTGCCACAGCACCCATCTTGAAATTTTTGTTATGGATACTTCTAATGAATGGATTGAAATGGGGTTTTCACCACAAGACTTGTTATAATGTCTGGTTGGTCCAAAATGAAAATGGTGCCCATCTGACATTCAGTATAGCCACAATGACAGCCATCTTGAAAATCTTGTAGTCACTACTCCTTCTGAGTGGAGAGTCATATTCACATTGGATTTTCACCAGAAGACTTATGGCATCTAGTTGGTCCTAAATAAAAATTATGCTGATTTGACATCCAGTATGGCCACTGTGGCATCCATCTTGAAAGACTCATTATCGTTACTCCCTCTGGATGTATGGTCATATTGACATGGAGTTTTCACTAGAAGACTTCTTATGATGCCTAGTTGGTCCTGAATGAAAATGATGCTTATCTGACATCCAGTATGACCATCATGGCAGCCATCTTTAAAATCTTGTTATGGCTACTTCTCCTGAAATGAATATCAACATGGGATTTTCACCAAAAGACTTATGATATCTAGTTAGTCAAAATAAAAAGAATGCTGATCTGAGGTCTAGTATGGCTGCCATTAGTGGCAAACTTGAAAACCGTGTTATGGCTACCCCTCCTGAATAGATGTCCATATCAACATGGAGTTTGCACATTAAGACTTCTCTATCTTGTCTAGCCAATCCTAATGAAAATGGTGCCAATTTAATCCAGTATTGTTGCCACAATGGCCATCTTGAAAATCCTGTTATCACTACACATCCTAAACAGATGGTCATTCATATCAACATGGGAATTTAACCAAAAGATTTCTTTTAATGTCTAGTTGGTCCTAAATAAAAATGGTGCCATTCTAACATCAGATATATTCACCATGGTGTGCAGCTTGAAAATCTTGTTGCCGATATTTCTGCTTAATGGATGGTCATATCAGCATGGTGTTTTCACTGAAAGACTTCTTAAGATGTGTGGTTGCTCCTACATGTAAATGGAAATAGTGCTGATTTGACATCCAATATACATGTATCTGCCATGGTGGCCATCTTGAAAATCTTGTTTTTGCTGTTTCTCCTGAATCTTATTGCTAATTATTGACATGGGGTTTTCACTGAAACACTTCTTATGATGTCTAGTTAGTCCTTAATGAAAAATGGTATCTCTTGGATATCCAATATGACCATTATGGTGTTCATCTTGAAAATCTTGTTATTGCTACTCCTCGTGAGTGGATGGTCTTATTGACATGAGGTTTTCATTAAACACTTCTCACTATACATCTATGTAGTTGGTCCTAAATGAAAATGATGGAAATGTGACCTCTCTAAATCTGAAAAATCTTGTAATGGCCAATACTGCTTCTAAATGGATGTCCATACTAACATTTAAAAAAAATAATCTTTCTTGCAATATATACTTATTACAATATTAAAATTATGCTGATCTAATAACCTCCAAAGTGGCCATCTTGAAAATCTTCTTATCACTACTTTTCTTTCATAAATAATGGCATTGCCAATTTGCCATGGAGTTTCACTGAAATGCATCATGCAGTATTTAATTGGTTTTGAATGAAAATGGTTCACTTTTGTGAAAGAGTTTTGAAAACCAGACCTAATTGACCTTGGAGTCAAGTCAGAGGTCACTGCTTGCATTTTTTTGTACTTCATTGAACTTGTAAAGACAGTGACTTGTACATATATAAGTTAATTTGGACCAGACTTTATATTTAGTTACATTCCAATGAACAAGCTGATAGTCAGCACTCTGACATTGAGTTTAAGGTTAAAGGTCTTGACTCTGGTTTTATCTGTATTGGTTTGTGAGCATGATAACACAAACAACTTACAAGTATGAATGGATTTTTATCAAATCCAGTTTGTGGATATCTCTGTTGAATACCTTGAATGATGCCACTTAAATAACTGCTTTTTCCCCAAAAAATATGAATTATAGCTTTAACCAAACTTAGCACATCGGTATATCTTGACATTGTGTGAAACAAGTTAAATGATTTTATATCAATGATGTCAGGTTCAAGGTCAATAGCATGAAAAAAGAATTTTGTCCTGCACTTAACAGGTATCTTGTACACATGTTAACTCTAGACATGTAAGAAAATATTTTGTTACCAAATTTGGTTTGTTTTGGAGTTTCTCAAGATTATCAGAGGTTTCAATACTCAAAAGAAAAAAATAAATAAAAGATCTAATCTTGGATTCCTGGAAATTCTTTTCAGCCAGTAGAGCATCAGTTCCTCTGAGGGACTTGGTTTCCAATGACCATTACCTGTAGACTGTTGCTATTTATATCTGATAAAAGTGTATCAATTGAAATGTTGTAATGCTGAGGATAGAGCTGATGACGGTAAACATGCTACATTGTATTAGTGCTCTGAATTATATATGCAGTGAATTCAAAACAGAAAATGTGACTGCCTTTTGTGGGGTAGAATCTCAAATGTATACAGTATGACCAATCTGTATTTTATGACAATATTATTGTTGAAAATAATCTGATGGCAATACATAACTATCGCAAATACATGATAACATCACTAGTTTTAATCACACAAGAAAACCTTGTTTGCAATTTCACACAGCACAACAGAATGTCTCCATTATTGATATACACCTTTTGTTTGCAACATATATCCAAGGTGAAATGGCAAGGTATGGTTTAGTTTGATGTTTTACAGTCTTGCAAACAAGTAGTGCCAAGGCAATTGGAGTAAAGTACCTTGCCCACAAGCACAAAATAATAACCAACCCGAGCTGATTTGATGGTACTATTCTATACCACACCCTTTTGATCACAAGGCTGGTATGTTAACCATGGAGCCACTGTGTTATTTAAAATGAAAAGGATTAACCTGATGATAAATGAGTTTTAATTTGCAGCATTTGTATTTGAAGTATCAAACTTTAGCCACCATTGACCCTGGAGAATAGATCATCTTTCTTTACATTGCAACCCTTTGACCCCTATATTTACTCTCCTTGTGACTTGTATAGGAACTTATTTCCATAGGATTAAAGATTGTTTATTTTTTTTTATACTTGAGACCAATGGTGAAGTTTTCCATTTTGAATTAAGAGTTCTGTGTTCAAGTTATTGGAAGTCGTATATAGCCTAGTGGAAGACACTGCTCAGGATACGTAGTAGATCTTGGTTTTGAGTCCTGACATGGCTACTACTGTTTTGTTTTGAGTAAAACCCTTAAAGTCTTGCTCAGTCGAATCTTTTGAGTTTTGGGCAAGGCCTTTCAATTCCTGCTAGCTCTGATCAGTTATATTTGAGTGTGGTCCTCAAAACCTCACTTTCTTAATTCAATGTTATGTTTTGAGAAAGGCTCTTAAAACCATGCTTTTTGTCAACCTGTTGTGTTTCTTTTTAGCAAGGCCCTTCAATCCTTGCTTGCGTTAGCCTGTTGTGTTTGAGTTAGGCTCTTAAAACTTTGCTTTTGTCAACCTGTTGTGTTTTGAGTAAGGAAAGCTACTTGTTCCAATCTGTTGTACTTCAGTGTGGTCTTTTCCTTGCTTGCTCCAATCTGCAATTAAATGGGCATCATGCTGGCCATGTGAGGTGTTTAATCTGCAATGGACTGCCATAGTCTTTTTATTTTATTTTTTTTTTTTTGTAGCAAGCTGAAATTCAGAAGTACACAGCTTGGTCTGTACAACAATATAACAGAAATGTATCAATTAATTATATTACAAAAGTAGATTTTAATGAGAACACTACTGGAATAATATATATCCACCAGTTATACACTCAGTCTCATGCCATGGAAGCCAACATAATGCTTTTTTTTTCATGCAGAAAGTTTTTTATACTGATGTAATGAGTGATTTATTTTGCTTAAATACCATATATACTTGCTTATAAGTCGAGTCCAATTGCAAATGATATAGACCATGATTAGCTATCATATAATGCGCAATCAGATCAGGGTCTATGTTGTTTGTTACTCATAACAAAACTGTATAGACCCAGATCTGCCAGTACATAATGCGATGTCAGATCTGGGTCTGTGCAGTTTGCAGTTGGACTCAACTTATAAGCAAGTATAAATGGTAATAACTTAGTTTTTCACTGAAAAGATTAAGACAGTGACTGTTTTTTTCCAGGATACATGATTATGATTGCATGCACACTCCCCCCCCCCACCCCCCATTGAATGAATTCCTTCTACCCATTAAAGTCTTAATATCGTGCACAGGTGATTTGCTGTGAGTGTAACAAAACCTTTTCATTCATTAAAATGAACAAAGCCCAGTCCGATAAATGTTAGCACTTGACTTATCGATCAAGCACCAAAATCAAGTGCTTACAAGGTGACTGTCTGCAATTAATCACTGATATGCTCTCATTGATTATCTCGCTACTAAAATTGTTTTACCAGCAGCATATGGCAAGGTTGTGCAATGTCAGACATGCAATATTTAGTATTTAGTGGTAATGTCTCTGATGTTACACACAGTTCTAATGCATATGGCATGGTGCAATTGTCATAATGCACAATTACTGATGCTGTGCTGATAAAGAAGATCAACAACCTGAGTTTTATCTTTATTGATTAAAAGTTACCATATATAATCACTTGTAAGTTGGGTCCAACTGCAAACAACATATACCCAGATCTGCCATTGTACCATGTGCCTGCAGATCAGGGTCTATGTTGTTTGTTCTACTGGTTAGTTCTAACAAACTGCATATACCCAGATCTGTCAGGGCATTGTGTGACAACACATCTGGGTCTATGTGGTTTGCAATTGGATCTGACTTAAAAGCAAGTATAGATGGTATTTACTACACACACATTTGTTGAAACATATTATAAGGGGTCTTCATGGATCCTGTTCTCATAAAAATACTGTGACCACCTGAAAAATAGAAAATTGAGCCTTATGAAAATGCTAGAGGAGAAATTAACCCACAGTAAAGGCCAGATCAGAGGCAGAGAAAATGTAGCAGTTGCTCCAAGGCCCCCACCCGGCTCATGACCAGTGGGGAGCACTGCAACTCAGTGAAATGGTAACTAACATAGGGGGGGGGGGGGGGGCTGCTTTTTTAAATTGCTCCAAGGCCTCCTACCACCATAATCCAGTATTTTCCACAGTGCGAAAATCCTGGAGAGATCACTGCAGTGAAGCTTGTTTTAGTGGATACCTCCCTATAGAGGACACCTGTTAATAAAGGCAAACATTTATGAACCCCCTTTTTTGGAGCTTATTTACATATTTAACTTGTGTATGAAGCTCAGCTGTCTATAAAGAATGAAAAATGTGGTCCCTTGAGTGTCATTTACATACAGGGTTCTCTGCATTTGTACAAAAAATGGGTAATGGATCATGTCCTACTAGTCTCTGGATCCACTTCAGCACTTTATTTGCAAATTATTACACTAGTATACAAAGTATGTTTCAACACCTATGATTCAGAATGACTAGTGTGTGAACTGTTGTATGTTTACACAGACAGATAAATCCAGGTGATTAAATTTACAAATCTCCCACGATCTTGTTGAACTTAGTGGGACATTGACTTGTCAAAATGTGTTACTGAGACTGCACTTCTTTGAATTTGATGTGAAAGTACTTACTGTAAATTTATTTATGCAGTTTATATTTTTTTTATCAACTACCATGTTGATAGCATAAGTGAAATGTCTGAGGTGGCATCCATTAGATTTCTTTTTAACAGAGAGTGATTGTGTGTCTCAGCTTTTATTTAGGTATAAAATTTTAATGAGATATTAGATTTTAATGAAATATTGAATGTCAGTTCCAGCTTTTAATGAGATACTGTATGCAAGTCCCAGCTTTCAGTGAAATAGAGCATGTTTCAGTCCAGCTTTTATAGTCCCAGGTTTTAATCTGATTTAATTATATATAAGATTTTACAAAGGATTGTTCAGTATCATTTTTAGAGAATAAGAGAATAATATGTGTACCTGTTGTGATATAATTAAGTACAGTTGAGAACTTAAAAACAGAATAATTTAAACTTGTTTAATGGCTCCCAAAATTCTTGAAAAATCTGCAAAAATGTGCATTTCTTCTACAGATGTGCAATTATGGGAATGTCACAATTATTAAAAAAATTCCATGTGTTTCATCAGCCTGCCTTTATCATAGTTATAGGCTGAAGCTAATGGACGGAAAAAGTGATTAGACTCACAGATGGGGTAGAGAAATCATCTGTTTAATGCATATGAATGATTTCCATATTTTGCCATATGACTTGGTGTTTGTGGACACCTCCAGACCCCCATTTGTGTGGAAGCTTGCAGGCCTATGAGGTGTCCCTCTCCCTTCATGTCTGAAAATGAAAGCTTTTATATCTGTGTGTGGTCCCCAGGGTCATTTTTTGGTTTGTTTTTGTTTTAACAGCATTTTAAACACATTATTGGTTATATCATGGCAAGAAAATGTGAGCTAAGTGCCTTTCCCAAGGACACACCTAGGCACAGACGTACATGACGAGATTCGTCGCACACGTCTATAATTCAAATTCAGTCAGTCACACCTAGGCAACCTACCTGGGCTGACCTGGACGAGTATCGAACCTGCGACACTTGGATTACGAGTCCAACGTTCTACCAGCCGAGCTTAGATTAACTGCAGCTCTCTCCACATTGTTTATATAATTAGCGTGGTACTTTCCAAAAAATTAATTTTGAAAATATAATTTTGAATGAGGTTGATAAGGTTTTTTTTGTTGAATTAATGTACTGGTTTAGATTCCCGCTTCCAGGTTACCATTTTTTCCATCCCTGGAGTCTAAAATATATTTGATCTGGGCTTGTACTCCAATCCTAACATTCATTTACATCCCTTTGGTGGGTTGCCTAGACTTTGAGTTAAGAAGGTAAAAATTGATCTTTGCCAGAGAGTTATGTCCCTTTGATGTATGCATATTTTGAAGTACATTTGTTTTATATCTTTTTAACCCTTATTTGTACAGTTGGTAGACACTGGAATTTACTTTGTCAAATCTCATATGCCTTCTGAATTGGAGATAACCCCACCACCTCCACCACACACCACCAAAGAAAAAGGTTTAGGAGTTGTACCCTCTGCAGGGCATTTCCTAAGAGCCATTACCTGGGTAATTTACTTGCCTAAATCTGCCAGAGCCACAGGCTACTTTTTCACTGCGTCCTGGACCCCCAACCCCCTGTTACTTTAAAAATCTTTACCTCCTGCTTCCAATTTTATGGAATGCCTTGCTCTGGTAATATTTTCCCTACCAGGTTACTTTTTGATCCAGGTCCTGAAGCACCTTATCCAGGTATTGACACATGAGTGAACGCTACCTAGAGTCCTAGTATAGTAGCATACAGCACATAAGGGCATATTTGGTCCTAATGTGACACACAGAGACCAACCTTTCAGTTGCCAGTAATAAGCTGTGCTGATAGACGAACTCATCAGGCTGACACCAGCTAAACCTATTACTTGCACCACAGGTCCTTTCTTTGAGGTAGGGGTTTTAATTAGGAAACTCCTGTGAACAACAAAGGATTGTGCTCATAGGGTGTGACCACAGTGGTTTCAGAAACCCCTGTTTGAAACCCCATGTCCTCACACCTGTAATCTCAGAATCAGAATCAAAGAAACTCCTGTCATTGTGGCTGAATGAGTGGACTGGTAGAAAATTCATTCTACGTGGTGAACGGATTGAATTGAACGTATGCAAAATAATACATAGAAGGAGAATAACTACCATAATTGACATCAAGAGAAAAAAATTGATAATTTAACAGAAAAATCATACTAAGAATTCTCCACTCAAATATATAACAGATATTAATTTATAACAAAGGCAACATGTCAACCATATTTAAACAATTCAAAATACAATTAAGGCAAAATATATTGCTTTCAATAGAAGCTATTTAAAAAAGAGAAATATTTCATAGAAAAAAGTAATTCAGTTAAATAGTAGGTTGACCTGTAATGTTTAAACATCTTAAATCATGACAAAAAAGATACAGTAGAACCTGTCTTGAAAGACCACCCATTCTACCAAAACATCTTGGTCTCTCATGACAGGTCATAACACTATGTAATCAATACATTTGTACTTTGAGAGTAAAGTCTCTCAAGCCAGGTGGTCTCTTATTGCAGTGGTCTTTAAAGACAGGTTTTACTGTAGTCACCACCAAAAACTTGAAATGTACAACAACAAAAAACCTTGAGATCTGATCATGTAATGTCTAAAGAGGTGAGCAAGGGTATAATCATCTAAAGCTGATATTCCCGTTGTTTTTGTTGTATTTATTATCATTATTGTTATTATTACATGTATTATTATTATTACTTGCACCTGGGGTGTAAGATAGTTAGATCTATAAAATAATATGTATTTCCAGTTTTGTGCTGATGAAAATTGAATTGGTCAGTTGGAATAAGATTATTTATTCATTTTTCTTCCTCCATTTACTGAAAGTGAACCACAGATGCATGACTTAATTTTTTTTTCCTTTGAGAAAAGATCTTGTCAGTATTACTCAACAACATGATGTTTATATGATAGTTAGATATGCACTCTCTATATGTAATAATGTAATCTGCGTTGGTCTGATATAACTTACTGCTAATTTGAAGCTGACCACAATCAGTGAATAGCACACACAGGTATTATTAAATCATGCTTTCTAATCTATGTCCAGCAGGTGCTATAAAATATTTGGAGAAACAGTAAGCATCCTAATGCTCATGATGTTTAATACTGTTACCTAGGAATGAAATGAAATACAGACAGGTCACAACATTTAGAAAATCTGGAATTCATTTATTTTTAATTCCTTTTTATTCTTGGCAAAAAATTATCATGTTGACAGGTGAAAAATAGGGTTGATTGGGAAACTGAAAGCGAAGCTAAGTTTTTTTGAGCCCATCTTTGTGGGAAGTGAAGTCACTTTTCTGATGGTGGCAGTGTCAATAATTTGTTAAGGTTATAATTTAGTTACAGTGTTTCATTTGCATATATTTCCTAAACCCCTAGACAGATTCTCATCATACTTGGCAAGAATCATTATGGAGTTGAGACAATTCATCCAGTGACATGCATGCTTGCCCCTTTTTCTTTAGGGCCAAGGTCACAGTCATAAAAAATATTCTTTCAGATTTTGGTTAAAACTCTCTTCATTTGTTTATATTTCCTAAACCCCATGATGAATTTTCTTCATACTTTGAATGAATCAGTGAAACTAAGACAATTCATTTTGTGACACACATTCTCACCCATTCGACCTTCATATCAAGGCCACAGTCACAGAAAATTTGCATTAGGGTTTTGATTAGTTTTTTCATATGCTTACATGTACATTTCCTAAAGCCCTTGATGGATTTTGCTTATACATTGTATGAATCATTATGAAGCTAAGACAATTTATTCTGTGACATGCTCGTTCAACCTTTTGACCTTGTAGGCAAGGTAACACGTTTTGCAGAAATGCGTTGGTCATGGGCTCAACAGGCAGGTCCTGACTTTCTTATCTTTTAGGCCTTTCACACAGGGTAACACCTTGTTGCACAGGGTGTCTGGAAAACAAATCCAGAGTGACCTGTTTCTTTTCCAGACACCCTGCAACTCCATGATTATGTATAGCTATTACATAATCCTCCACTGGTTTGTATGGGTTGTTTTATGTGGAAAGGTTTGTTTTGTTTTATGGCACTGCAACACATGAAGTTTATATCATGCTGGGGCAAGAAAAGTAAAGTATTTTGCCTATGGACACTCCATAGTGGTCAATTCAGGCTTATCCAATGGTGCAAATATTGAACCTGCACCCTTCTGTTCATGACTCCAACATTTTAACCACTAAACCACCACAGCTCCTTGTGGAAAGGTAACTTTATTAAAAAAAACCCAAAAGAATAGTCATGTATAATGTGATCCAGAGGATAACATCCACGGTGTTCCAAAATACTTACTATATGGCTTGGAATCAACAATCTAGGCAGGTTCTGGAAAAAACATGCTTACAAAACAACATCAGGTGATAAAAGAAGAAGAAATATTTCTTCACAAGATAGATACTGCTATAACAATCTGATTAAATTTGAGTTCTCGAACATGACAGAGATCTGATTGACACCGATAAAGTGTACATTGATCTTTCAATTCAACAATCGAATTGCAGCGTTTGCATATATGAAGGGTACAAAATGTCATTTGGAATGAAAACTAATGAAAACTATAACTAAGCTAATGAAAACTCTCCCAAACACAAATTGCATAGAGGATATTTGCTGGAAATGAGTGAATAATGGATATATTTCATCAAGTGGGTGAAAAACTCTGTATTTTCACGAGTGGCAAAGCCATGAGTGAAAATACTTGAGTGTTTGACCCATGAGATGAAATATATCCATTATTCAGTCAGAGCAAGCAAATTTTCTTTTTATTTTATGCTCAAACATATTGGCTAGCAATATGTATAAACAGATTCAAGTAGCAGATTTCTACTGTATTCCACATGATAATGTCAGCTGTTTACCGTTTATATTCTGCTGTGTTTTGTGTATATTTGCACAGAAACATAATTCTCTTTCCTAATTCAAGGTAGAACAGCACATAAGAAAAAGAAAAAAGAAGGAAAACAAATATGCACATTGTGGGGTTTGAACTTGGTTTGTCTGCATGTAAGGTGGCCATACTTACCACTAGATCAAGCAAGTGTCTAAAATTAGCTCAGATTTCTTGATCATATTGTTGTCAATGTCTATTGACGGGGCTGTGAAAAAATATTTCTGGTATTCCACCCCAGTGAATTATCAAAATCATTTCACTTGGAAAATCCAGTAATTCATAGTCTAGCATAAAATGCAATGCTTTATCTGGTTAGTTACTCAAAATAAGTGGACTGGGAATTCCAAGGGTTGGCAGAACATGAATCTTTATCAGTACCTGTCACAGCGATGGATTTATGATTTTGACGCCACTAGGCACTGTCAGAGTTGCCACACCACCAATACCCACCCAAAAAAAGCTTTAAAACCAGAGCCTTTAAAGACCCTTATGCCTTTAAATAATGGCAAAATTTAACTAGAGCTTTTTTTTAACAATATAAATTAATTATTTAACTTAGCCAGATTTTCATACTTTAAAATCTTCCACCACCTGAATTTTGCTGCCCAAGGTGGCTGCCTTGACTGTCTAATGGGAAATCTGCCACTGACTTGTCAGATCTACTTATTATAAGTCAGTCTGAACATTTCTAAGCCTTTTCCATCAAGTCAGAGAAAAAACTTTGAATTTAATTTGCTGCCATTGAGGACTAAATTCTTTGCTGCTTTTGTTCACATGGTACAATACAGCGGTGGAAGGAGACAAAGTCACAATCCGAATATTGTCAGTCTTTTCTGTTTCAACATATGTGGTGCACTCCGATGGAGGCGAATCACCCAAACTCATAAAATTGATATGTATTCCTGCAATTACATCCTTGGTTTTTTCTCCAACCTGACAGAATAGGCTGAGCGATGTTTGGATTGATTATAAGTAGATCCTCGATTTTAGTCAGATAGCTGCTTTGATTGCCTGGATTTTTTTTCATCAGTCTCATTAACAGATTATTTGTTCAAAATATTGTCATCCTTTTCAAAAGATATGTATCATTTATTAATTCAATAGATGGATGAAGGAAATGTGCAGCATTTTGATATACTTTTGTAAATTTCAAACTTTGGGTTGATTTTAAAGATAATTAAATCTGTCGCGGGCCATGCAGATAATTTCCTTCTGCTGGCAACAGGAAATCTATCAATCACACCATCTTCTATTTTTATCTGGAGGGAAGAGTCAGTTCTCCCATTTTTCTTACCCAAGTCTGAGCCCTGTTGAATAGTTAAACAGATTGAGGAATTTAAACCACTTAAGAATAATAATACTTTATTTTCAGAGGGTACAACTTATTTAGCCAAATTTTTTAGCTAATCTCACATGAAGCCCTCAGGGGCATACAACATTCTATACATGTACATAATATTTATAAAAGAAAGAATAATGAACATATTAATTACAGGTTAATGTCACACAAATAGTTCACTTAAAACTTGCAATGTTTATACATCTGCATCAGTGTAACATGTTTGTAGCTGTTTTATGCATACCCATAAGAACAAAGAAGGAACTGTTGGAATATTTGGTGAGAGACATATGTTTAGGTAGCTTAAATAGCCTTTTTTGAACACGGCAATACTGTCAGCCTGCTTTACATGTAGTTCAAGTGGTAGCTGATTCCATTCTGAAGATCCTGTATAATGTAAAAGTCTTTTTCCATGCATTAGTTCTTGGTCTTGGTAGTTTTAAACATAGGTGTGATGCTGATCTTAAAGAGTACATAGAGGCAGTATTGCCATCTTTGACAAGCATATCATTCAGGTAAAGAGATGTTAAACTTTGAAAGGTTTTATGAACCATAATACATCTATGATATGAAATTCTTTTGTCAAAAGGGAGCCAGTTTAAAGACTTAAACATGTCAGCAGATGGTGTCATTGGATCAACATCTAGTATAATTCTAGCTGCATTCTTTTTAAGTTTGATTATACAATTAATATTAGTTTGTGTGCATGAGTCCCATACTGTGCAACAGTAGTCCATAATAGGTAATATGTAAGTTGAATAGAATAGTTTCCTTGCATGCATTTGTAGATATTTCTTCAGTCTTTGCAGTAGTGTTAGTTTGGAGGCTATTATGTTACAGATATGATCTATGGGAGGAATGTTATCACAGTCAGCAATCAGATGACACAATATTCAAGAGTCCTAGATAACAGTAATAAGTGCCTGTGTGTATATGTTAAGCAACCCCAGGCTGTAGATTTGATAAAGAATTTTTCACATGTGAGCTGACCTATCCTTTTTCTGTAAATTGTATTTCTACCAGTTAGAATCAAAGTGTAAGTAATGACTGTTGAACCCTTGGTGCTATACATACTCACTATACAGTGGTGAGGATTAACACGGAGATATCAGACTGAAAATATTAGCCAGTAGCTTTTAGATACTATAAGAATGAGAAAATGTACAAAGCTACCATACATTTTTAATTTGGTTTTACCTGTTCACAATTCTCTGTTAAAGACAAAATTATGCAAATAAAATTTTACATTAAAACTAATGTTATACTCCTTTTTATTTCCAGAATGAAGAATCAAAATAATGAGAAAAGTGCAAATGAATGGAACATCTACAAATTCCTCTTCAACCACAACACAGAATGGTTTTGCCCACACCAAACAGAATGGTGTTGTCACCAAACATAATGGTGACAACTCTCATCAACAGGTGTTACAAAAGAATCCGGAGAACTTTTTGCCAGTTCCAAAACTAAAATTCAGAACAGCTGCAGTTCTTGTGTTCACAGTGTCGGTTGTGTGTTTTTGTGTGAGTTATGATGGTAATTTTGTGTTTGATGACAGTGAGGCTGTTGTTGGTAACAAAGACATTGTACCAGAATCTTCCATCACAGATCTCTTTTACCATGATTTTTGGGGAAATAAGTTGGATTCGAAAACTAGTCATAAATCATACCGACCACTCACTGTCTTGACATTTAGGTAAGTAATAAATAATTACCATGGTTCATCATTCAAGAGGGACATTGTAACAAAAAGAATACTAAAATGCTTGACTCTAGCATAAAAAGGTAATGCAAAGCTTGGATTTTTCCAATTATACAATCGTATTTGACTGACGGGCATAATAATGGACCTTATCAGAATTTTACGAAGCATATTGGATAAATAATTTGAAAGTCAAAATGATGCCATACTTATTGACTAAAATATGTATTGATAAGACTTGAAGACAAATGTTTAACACAATAGAAACAAGTTCTCAGACACTAAATAAAGGAATTTCAAAGTGAAAGAAATATTGTGCATCAATTGCAGCATCTGAAATGACAGAACAACCAGGCACATTCATTCAGGCCTATTACAATCCCTTAGATCCATTTCTAATTAAAGCATTAGTAATAATTATCAGAAATATGTGTTAGTGTTGGCATGTGTGAACTTACACGTAATTGTGTGCATATATGTATGAGAGAGAGAGAGTGAGATTGGAAAATGATAGGCTTCAAATTTAATATGGTAAATTGCATGTTACACTTATCTCACTGCGTCACAACTATTCTTTCTTCTTAGTTCCTAGGCAACAGTTTAGGATGGGCTTCATAGCACCTACCTCCTAGGGAGGGAGCTAATGGGACTAACTTTGTACATGTAAATTATTTGTACATTCCTGATTAAGTTTCTGCATTTAGCTCAATTTTTTTGCACTCTGTATACATATTGTTATACATGTACCTGGAATCAAGAAACTTTGGTAAGAAGATCCATGTTAATGAGTACTACACCCTCATCACAAAAGTAGGTCAGTATGATCCAGATTTCATGTTTTGCTGACTATACAAGTTTGGTTAAATTTTGTCTTTAAACTGTTTTAACTGTTCATATTTAAATCATTAAATTAAAATGATTATATACATCTCCATTAGTACCACACCCATACAAAACTGAAAGTCACTGTGATGTATATTTAACATTTTACTGGCTTAACTTATGTTTTTGTACATAGGTTAATTTTGGCATGCTATGTACATACGATCTGCATCCTGATGAGCACCACTTCATCATTTCATGCACATATTTTATGCTTCAATGACTTTGATTAAATTGAGTGTTTGATGTTCATTTCTCATGCACTATTCATGCTAGAATCATGAAATTGATGATGATATGCATCTCTGTTACTACTGCATTTAGCTCATGAAATGAGTTTTTGGCATGCATACTATCCTTAGGCTTCTTGAAATTATGAAACATGATGAGTGGATGCATCTTGACAAGTTCTACATCTTTTTTGCCTAAAGAGTTCTCTGTGACCTATCTGTCATGCGTCAGTGACTGTTGAATTTTTGGTTAAAAGTTCATTTATGTGGTGCTGTTCATATTCCAATTGTGAAACTTGATAATGGAAACATCTCTGTTACTACTACACCCTTAAAACCAAAGAAGGTTACTGTGACCTACATTTTATGCTGTATTTGAGTTTATGATCAGTACATTCATCCATGCTAGACCTATATACATCCCATCCTACTCAGAAGGCCCTTTCTGACCACTTCAGTTTGAAGTTGAAATAAATCTGTTGGTAAACTGTTCATATTAATGACTGTATAATGTTACCCTCAGCAGGTTAATTGTGTATTGTACATGTGAATGAATATAGGAATTAAATGAGTGACCTGCATGCTTTTTATGTAAGGCCTCACCAGTAGTAGCTAATGAAGGTAATTATTGATGCATAAACTATAAACTGTGTTTGTACTGCCAGCTGTCACTCAAATGGTTACTCAAGGCCTGTGACTTTCACAAAGTAAAGTCTGGCTTTTAAGGATGGAATATTATACTAGCTTCTCAATCTGATCTTTGGAATGCTGATAAGAACAAAAAAAATACAAAAACAACATTTTATCAACTCCTTATTGTATCTCTACTGTGAAATTATAGAAAAGAATGTTCTTGTTTTATTGTTTTATATCTTTTATGCCCTATGATGGTAGGTAGGTAGGTAGGTAGGTGATGATTCAAGATTGCAAAAAAATCTTCAGTTAGAAAAGTAGCCAAGATCACTTTACTCTGAATTTATTTTCTGCATGATAATGTTTACAAATGCTACAGGAGACAAGTAAATGTTGAGGTGAGCTATGTAATCATTGATTACACTCTGGTTACAAAAAGTTGTGTGTGTGTGACATGTTTCATGCTTCAGTGAGTTTTTATATGATATCCATGTTATGGTATTGTCTGTCCATCTGTCTGTCTCTCTGTTACCAGTTTCATTTCTGTACAATACCTCCAGTTGTCAATCATCCACAGTTACCAAACTTTGTGTGGATGTCATGCACTTGGGCAATGGATTAACTCTATTGATTCAAAACAAAAGGTCAAAGAGTCAAAAGGTCAAAGGTTTAGGTAAATGTGACTGAATGAAGAAAAATGGTTTCCACATCATAACTCAATAACTGGAGTTCTCCAGCATATGTAGTCACCAAACTTTGTGGATGGCTTGCATTATGGGTAATAAAGAACCACATCACATTTGGCATTAAAATGTCAAAGGTCAAGATTACTGACAAAAGAAGACAAATGGTTTCCACACAATAACAGTTACTCCAGTCTATGGTTGCCAAATGTTGTGGAAGGCTTGCACATGGGGTAAGGAAGAAGACTATAGATTTGAGGGTAAAAATGTCAAAGGTCACAGACACTGTGACTGGACCAATATTGACCAAATTTAGCAGAGAGCATTGTGGCAGAAAGGGCTTTCAAACTACCGGTAACACAAACGATGCTGATCCTCAATAAAATATGGCCACCATTACCAAAATAGATCAACCTTTAAATGACTTCTCAAATTGCTGAACATAATTTGATGTATATAAATGATGCCAATCCGCTTTCAAATATGGCTACCAGTATAATAGTGTTAAAAAAATAGAAAAATCCATCAGTTGTCTGTCATCAGTTTGCTATTTTCAATTTCTTCTCAAAAGCCACCAGAACAATTTCATCAAAACTTGGCACAGAGCATCTTGACATAAAGTCCTTTCAATGTTGTGCACATGATGCCGATCTGCGATCAGATATGGCTGGTGTTAAGGAAAAAAGGAAAACATTTTAACAGCTTTTTCTCAAATCTGCTGAACAGAAAAGCATCCTGAGATGAAGACCTTTTAGATTTTGTACAAATGACGCCAATCCTCCATAAGATGTGGCCACATTTACTAAATATAGAAAAACTTTTAAATTACTTCTTTAAACAGAATAGAATTTGACAAACTTGACAGAAAGCATTCTGCCATGATGACCTTTCAGATTTATACAAATTATGCTAATCCACCATCAGATACAGCCGCCACAGAAATAAAAACCTTTAAATGATTTCTTCAAAGCCGTAGAACAGAATTTGATCATATTTGACAGAAATCATCCTGACATGAAGATCATTCAGATTTATACAGATGATGCTAATCTGCCATCAGATATGGCCACCATCAATAAGAAATATAAAAACCTTTAAACAATTTCTCCACAGCAACCGCTCAACAGAAATTACCTCCTAAAAAACTGCTCAACAGAATTTCAGGAGTATTGACATAAAGCATCCTGGCATAAAGATCTTTCAGTTTGTACAAATGATGCCCATCCTTCATCAGGACTACGACCATTGCATTAAACAAAAACTACTTAAAAGAATTTTTTCTCAAAAATCCCACAACATAATTTGACCAAATTTGACAGAAATTGTCCTGGAATGAACAGCTTTCATGCTTTGTACATATTATGCTGATTTATCATCAAGTATGGCGACCATTACTAAAAATAGAAACACCTTTCAATGATTTCGCAAAAACCACTTAACAGAATTTTACTAGATTTGACAGAAAGCATTCCTTGCATAAAGCGATTCGAAATTTGCACAGATTATGTTGATCTGCCATCAATATATAACTGCTGTTATTATAAATAGAAAATGCCATAACTTCTCAAAAACAACTTCACAGAATTTTACCAAATCACAGAAACAATTCTATCTTGAAGGCCTTTCAAACTGATTAAAATGATACCAATCCACCATAAAATATGGTCGCCATTACTAAAATTAGGAGACTAAAATTAAGAGTACATTTTAGCACCATTATTTTTAAAAAGAACGCTGAATAAAATTAGACCAACATGGACAGAAAGCATCCTGGCATATTGAAGCCTTTTAATATTGGACAGCTGATGCTGGATGAAGAGACTGTAAAACCAGAAAAACCTTGAAACATTTGTTTTTATAGCATATGCAATTAATGCCATTGAAAAAAAGTTGTATACTTAAATCATCCTACTGACCCAGATTTCTCAACCAACTGCTCATGCATTTTGGCTATTATGCAGATATCAGCCAGGTAGAGTGATCCCAGGGACACTTGGGCCTCTTGTTTATATAAAGTTATATGTCTTCTCCTTAATGCAATTTCATAATTAAAGCTCAATGTAATGAAGATTTTTTTTCATTTACAGATTAAACTGTATGTTATCAGGAGGCCTGAATCCCATTGCATTCCATGTACCAAATATCATCCTTAATGCCATCATCAATATCTTGATACTAGGCATATTTTCCATCCTGTTTGGAGGCTATGCCCTTGATGCCGAGAGTGGGAAGCTGTTATTCTCTGCACCAAAGTCTGCATTGTTGTGTGCTGTCTTGTTTTCTGTACATCCCATCCATACTGAAAGTGTAAGTTGTACATCATTCTAATTGCTTGCCTGGGTTTCAATAACAGAACTTCTCTCATGACTAAAATTAAGTCTAGAATCAAGCAATCTGATTGGATGAAATTTAAGTGCGAGTTAAGTTTGACTGACCTTATTGCTGAAAATTAAAGATACTTTAGTTAAATTTCAGCCTCATTGTGTTTTCTCCAGGATGCACTGTTTAATGAATCCACCCTTAAGAATGCACAGCTTGCAAAAATTGCACAGTTGATTTTTGACAATAGCATAATGAAACCTACATAGTATTCATTAATATTGACAAAGCTCAGTCTGGTCATGCAAGTGCTTGACTTCTAGATCAACTGCCATAATCAAGTGGCTACTGAGTGACTTTTTGCAATCGAGCAGTGAGTTTCATTAATTGATTATCTAGGTATTAAAAGCTTTTTACCAATTGCACTTGGCAAGGTTGTACATGCAGTTTTCAGTATTCAGTGGTACTTTCTCTGCTGTTGCATGTAGTTTTCAGTATTCAGTGGTACTTTCTCTGCTGTTGCATGCAGTTTTCAGTATTCATTGGTACTTTCTTTACCATTACATGTAGTTTTCAGTATTCAGTGGTACTTTCTCTGCTGTTGCATGTAGTTTTCAGTATTCAGTGGTACTTTCTCTGTTGTTGCATGCAGTTTTCAGTATTCAGTGGTACTTTCTCTGCTGTTGCATGCAGTTTTCAGTATTCAGTGGTACTTTATCTGTTTTTTGCATGTAGTTTTCAGTATTCAGTGGTACTTTCTCTGCTGTTGCATGCAGTTTTCAGTATTCAGTGGCACTTTCTTTACCATTACATGTAGTTTTCAGTATTCAGTGGTACTTTATCTGCTGTTGCATGCAGTTTTCAGTATTCAGTGGTACTTTCTCTGCTGTTGCATGCAGTTTTCAGTATTCAGTGGTACTTTCTCTACTGTTGCATGCAGTTCTAATGCATACAGTGCCATGCCAGTGTCATAACACATGATTGCTACCTCTATGCTGATAATGACGATAAACAATTGTAAGTTTTATATTTATTTATTAAAACATATTTATCATGCAGTTGTTTGTAGAAACATATTATAAGGGCTTTATTCATTGATACTATTCTCATTTAAAAACTCCCCCCTCCATAAAATATAAAATCCCCTTATGAAAATGACAGAGGTGGAATTTCACTCTGTTTGAAAATCCTGGAGAAATCACATTGTTCTTTCACTTGAGTTGCATTTCAAATAGATGAACTGGAATCAGATAAACAAATTGACCTTTTTATAAATTTAAAAAGGTCACACTTTTAATTATGAAGAAACAATGTATTTTAAAGCGGATAAGTTTCTCTTCAATTCTGCATAGTTAAGGGCAGCTGGAGATGAAAAATATTCTTTTTTATCACACTTTCATCTGCCTTCATGAAGAAGTGTTGACATGTTCCTAGTCTTAAATTCACTAAAACTTTGGACCAGTTACATGTAACTGTTCATTATACAACAAGGTTGGTGAAAAGTACATATCTTAAGATTATCTGTTGTCAAGGGTTTTCTTACATATAAGGGTGGATAATTTAAAAAGTTTCATCTAAAATTGACATTATTAGGACATTATACAAAACCTGCAGCTATCTAATTGATAAATTAGTATAAGGTCTAATTAAAAAAGTTCTAGAGCATACCAAAAATGTTAAAGATTGCTTAAAATGTTAGAATAGTAGTATGTCACAGGAAGACAATGGATGTCTCAGTGTTTCATCTTGTTCATGTGACTTTTTGTTTAGCTTACTTGTTGGATTGTTAACAGACAAAATTTCATTTATTGGCACACTGACCTGTCCCATCTTTTGGCAGCAACCTTTTGGTGATGTTGTAGTTACAGACCTGCCAACCCTTACAATTTTACTGTAAGGCTTAATGAAATTACCCATAAACAACAGTCTTATGGAAAAATAGAAAACAATTTTAAAATATGATAATTGTGGTCAAATCTGGATATTAGATTGTCCGAGTTTGGTCTGGATCAAGGTTTTCATAATTGATTCAATGGAGTTGGTCAGAGAACCAGACTAACTTGAAGGCAAAGTGGACAATCGGACTCTCAATAAGTGCAAACAATCGGCACAGAAGTATTAAAGGAATATTTGGATACTTGACCATGCTTGGAAAAATAGCACATGAATTCATAAAAACAAATATTTGATTGTGTCGAGTTAAAGAAATTATTGACCTCCCTGAGGTTTTGAACTGCAGGGTTTTTTTCAAAGCATATTTTCCATATAGCTAATATTACTATGCAGTACATGATAATTTGTTACACCTTACTGAATATTGGTCTAACTTACATAAAAATATTGACTGCCCTACTTAGAAGGTCTTGGCAGGTCAGTAGTTAGGACAGTAACCAGTCAACATCAGGGCATGAGAAGGACATAGAACAAGTCTTAATAAATGTGGCAGAATCCCAGTTAGACATCCTATGCATGCATAATGTATTTTCTACATGTTTTCAGACAGCAAAAAAATAATTACTATTTTATCTGCTCACAAACATTTTAAAATATTTCATTCAGTTGCCAAAAACAAATGAATGAAAAATTTAAAATAGGTTTCATACCTTATACATGTACTTTTATGCAGTAATGTTTCTGACACAATTGTAGTTCTACAATTATAAGACCAGATAGACAAAATAGTACCGCTTTCAGCAGTTCGAAAGGGGAAGAGTGGTTTATAATCAGGAATAGCCCAGACATGATACATGCATGATTATTGTTGTTGAAAATTGGGAGAACCACACTTTGCTATTCGTTACTGTAGCTCGTTGACACTGATATAACAAATAACATTTGTTCAAAACTATATTACTCACCAGTAGACAAATAAATCTAAATCATAAAAAAAAATAAGAAGAATATGTCACCCTTTTTTAAAAGTGAACACCATTAAAATGAAAGTCTTCATCTCTTGATTTTTTCCACACCTCAAGTGTGGATAATACTAAAACCTGCACCCAGTCCTATACAGAACCAATGAACCAATCCTAGTGACTGTGTGGTCTGGTACCCAAACTTGTATTAGACTAATAGCAAACTAAATTACATTCCAGTACATATAAATTCATAGTAACATATAACGCACATGAAATAATAATTTTTGTGCCTGTTTTTTTTTTTTAAATTCATAATTATCCTCTGAAACTAATATTCGTATATAGGTGACTGGGTGCGGGTTTTAGTATTATCCACAATGGAGGCATTAAGCGACATTTTTGAGATATAGACTTTCACTTTTAATTAATGGTTTTCTCTTTTAATAAAAGGTGAGATATTCTCTGGTTTTAATGTTTGAAACAATTTAAATCATACATGTAACTTGTTGAGGCTATTTTTATTGCAAGCCATTACCCCTTTTTTGAAAGTGGTATTAGTCTGTTGCTCTTCTTATCATCGTAGAACTAAAATTGCATTTAAAAACATCAACAAATGAATAAAATTATCTGAAAATAATGTCCGAAAAACTACAAGGCATTACAATATTATTTTAGCCACACTAAAACAATGGTGTCCATAAACAAACAGTGTCCAAAGACATTCAGAAAATATGGTAGTATGTACATGTAGTGTTGTTATTGATTCTCAGAATTGTTAAGCTTTGAAATAGTTTAAATGTTTTTAGTTCCTTGAAGCTGTTAATTTATACACTTCACTGAATTGAATTTAAGTTTTCAGTCTTATCATTTTATTCACTCAAATTATGTTAATAATTCCAAAACATCCATTGTAATCACATATTTTTTTTTTTTAAAGATCTTGTAATTCATGCAGTGGATGGAGTGTAGAATTAAAAATATTAGTTACACTGTTACGTCAAAATCAATTATCCTACAAAATAACATACAATGTGCATGTATTCTCTGGTACAAGTGTTTTATATTACAGAAGCAGTCAAAACTGATTCCCAGTAAATGATTTAATTTTTGGGAAAATTTCTGTTAGATGCACAGTAATATAACAAAATAATGTTGCTGCCAACATGTCAAACATTAATATCCAATTTTGTCTCATAAGCATTTACAATGTAATTTTGAAAATTGTGAGTCATTAGTATTACTATCAACCACATGGGCAATTGCAGCATCTTTAGAGTAAATATTCTGTGTATCAGATTTGTATTCAAGTTTTTTGTTTTTAGATTTGTGTTAAAGTTTAGTGCATTAAAGTTTTGTGTTACAGTTTTTGTGCTAAAGATTTGTGTCAAGTTTAGTGTATTAAAGTATTGTCTTCAAGTCTTTTGGTGTTAAAGTTTTGTGGTAAAGTTTTTGCAAGTCAGGTACATTGGGGGTACATCAAAGTATAATGCATGGATGAAATACACAAACTCATTCTGTGAAATCTTTGTTCTCTATCCTTTCTTTGCTTTCTTGTTTTTTTTTTGTTTTTTTTTTTTTACAATAATTCCAGCTTATTTTTTAGGTGGCTGGTGTAGTTGGAAGAGCTGATCTCCTGTGTGCCTTGCTGTTTCTTATCTCGTTTTACCTGTATGTCAAAGCATGCGCTATCAGTAAGTATCATGTATGTATATGTTTTTGTTCTATATTGTAACCACTTACCTTGAATTTAGATGCCTCATTCTTACAGACTTCAATATGGACCCAAAAATGCTCAGTTAATATCTCTTCTTACACATTACTCAGTAACTCTCTCAGAGAGATAGTGAAAATCCCCACCCTCTTTCATGGCAAAACACAATGAGTTCATCATGATTCATACAACTTCGAAACATCCTTAAATTTTAGGGATTGCCTTGAAAATTTCTTGAATTAAAAAATAAAAAATGCTTTCATGTTGAAAAGTCCATACATTTGTTGATAAACTCCTTGAATTTGTTGAAAAACTCCTTGAATTTATCTGAGGGAATACAAAATGTTAAAACTAATATATATATATGTCACTTTTTACATTTAGAATTTATATTATTCATGCATTTTATAAAAATAATAAATATATTTAAAAATATGAAAGTGGGAGGATCAAATACAAAGCAACGTGCAAAACATGCAATACAATTATTGATGTTTCCAGCAAGGAAGAAGTGCCTTAAAGCTGAATATGAAAAGTGAAAAGCACAAGAGGATCACATCACTAAATTTGTCTGCTATCACCTTTGCACTCATTTTTCAGAGCATCGGCAATAACTAGCGATATATGCCTGTTCATGTTTTTTGTGTTTCTTTTACTACTGTACCTATTTATGTCATAATAAATAAAGTGACATACATTTATGAAGAAAGTTCATTTTGCATAAGAAAAAATACTCCTTGAAACCTTGTGAAAGTTCTTGAAAACTTCTTGAAAAGTACTTGAAAAAAACCCTCTCCAGTCTGTACGAACCATGTTCATCATTACTTTCTTATCAAACATCGTGTCTAGAACATATCTGCTTCTTTACAGAGATCACCATGTTGTCTGGACAGGTGTGCCGATGCATCTCTTATAATCCCATCGAAGTATGCCAGATATTTATAAATAATACTCACAGTATTTAAATGAATTAATTTGTATAGTCATCACCAAACATTCACTTTTTTCCTACATTTATTATTTCTCTTCGTTTATTGTCTTACCATAAGTTTCTTCCATTAAAAATGTGTATTCACTTATTTACTATATCACCATTACAAATGTGTATTCATTTATTTACTATATCGCCATTACCACCTACCCCCTTCAAGGCACAATTACACTCCCCTACTTCCTGCACAAAAGGGTAGGGTGAACATCAGTTATTAGAATTTTTTTGTTTATTTTATACTCTGTACATTCCAGATCTTTATGAAGAAGAAGACAAACTGATTGTGTATAGACCAGGAACTTTCTCAGTACCCTTTCTATTGACAAGTATGGTGCTATGCTGTATCTCTGTCCTCTGTAAGGAGCAGGGAATCACCGTTATTGTGAGTAACACATGGATTATCAATGAATTTATCACTGTTCTCATTTATTAGTATCACTGTGATGGCATAACACTTAGCAATGTCACATTATAATGCCACCAAGTAACATAAATTTGTCCAAGGCCTGTGAGAAATAGAATCTCAAATCTGCATTTATTAGACATAATGTTTACAAAACTAGTAGAGTAATACAGTTTGCTATTCACCACAAGCAGCTCATTGTATGCATAAATATTCAACTGCTTTAATAAATTTTACATCTTGTTAACACTCATGTAAGATCCTTTAGTTGACAAAAAAATTATGAAGGAACAGGGTATAAATCATAAAGTTAGGACCACTTTGTGTCTGTACATAATTAAAGAGATAATAAAAGGCAACATGTAAAGCTGAATACACATAGAGTTGACAAAGTCCTTATGTTCATAAAAAGTATCAGTATCTTCGTAAATAGTAAAATAGCATTGCGTGAGTCACATGTTATTGTAGAATCTTGGTATTTGGCTCATATGAGAAAAAAAGCATTAATTTTATTAAAAATATATGCATGTGGATCTTCCTGTTTTCTTGTTGAAAAAATAACCACATATGTAGAAATTAAACTGAACTCTTAATCTTTGGTGCATATTTCTTATTTCAACAGTATACCATTTCAAACCAATAGCAATTCTGTTGATCAGAATATTTAAGTTTAAAACTAATCCAAAAGTACTTAGGGTAAGACAGTCATATATAACATGGCATAATATTCAGTAGATGAAAATTTCACTGTTGGTAGGCACATACAAAAAATAAGTGCATTTGGGTCTCACATATTCCAAAAGATAAGCATGTATATCTAGATTTTACAGTAATTAGTTAGAATGTGAATAACTGTAGATTGCCATTCAGAGTTGACTCTTTTTGTGTCATAAATTACCATAGCTGTTATAGTTCTTTTTTTGTTTATTGTTTGGGAGCCCCAGTAGCTCAGTTTCTGAGTATTGGACTTTGAATCCAAGGATTGCAGGTTCAGTACTCACTCAGGCCGCACCTGGTTAGCTGCCTTGGTGCGTCCTTGCAAAAGGCACTTAGCTTCCATTTGCTTGGCATAATATAGCCATTAAAGTGCTGAAAAACCAAACAATCAACCAACCAACTAACAACTGTTTATTTTTCAGGGTCTCTGCAGCGTGTATGACATAATCGTGATATGTAGGGTTGACTTCTTGACACTTATTGGAATCAAGAGAACTTCGAGCAATAATGGTAGCAACAGAAATGATCAGTTAGAGGTAATTAAATCAATTAGAGATAATTAAATCAGGCACATATGTTCTGTATTTTCTCATTTAGATCTGCTGTATGTATTCACTTATAAGTAGAGTCCAGCCACAAACTGCACTGACCCAGATCTGCCATCACATAATGCACTGACAGATCTGGATCTATGCAGTTTGTTTGGAGTAATCAGTAAAACAAACAACACTATGCGATGGCAGATCAGGGTCTATGTTGTTTGCAGTTGCACTCGACTTGTTAGCAAGTATAGATGGTACTAATGATTTCAAGCAAATATTGTAGATCCTGATCTCCCAGCACATTGTGGGATGATAGATCTTAGTCAGTGTTATTGACATTTAGGCTTGCCTTATACACAAGTGTGTATCATATTAACATATTTCCATTGTAAACAGGGACAGAACTACAGTATTTGTAGCCTCCCTTGTTAATTACTGTGCACTGTCTGAAGCTTTTAAAGGCTTTATTGTAACACAGTTTTTAACATAGTTCCTTGACCTCATGTAAATAGAATTTGGATTGTTTGACCATATACTCTCTTATTATTTGCATGAATAGATCAGAATCTTTTCCTTTTGACAAATTTCTGAAGTTAAATTGTTTATTTGTTTTGAATTACTAGTAATAAAGTGTATACTACCTCCATGTTTGTACTCAAATTTCATTGTCGATCCCACATTAGTGGGAAATGAGGCATAACATTACTTTTTCACTACTGGTGGTGCCATCATTGTCAACAGGTTTTTTAGGTTTTGGTTCAAGCTTTTCATTCACATATATTTCCTATACTCCTTGATAGGGTCTCATCATACTTAGCATAAATCATTATGAAGCTAAGACAATTCATTCAATGACATGCTCGCTTTCCCCTATGACCTTGGAGTCAAGGTCACAGTCAAATAAAATGTGCGTTAAGGTTTTTGGTTAAAGTTTTTTAATTTGCTTATATTTCCTAAACTCCTTGATAGATTTGCTTGACACTGGATGAATCAATATGAAGCCAAGATGGTTTATTCTGTGACATGCTCACTCAGCCTTTTGACCTTGGTGTTAAAGTGACATGTTTTACAGCAATGCTTGATCTTGGACTTCACATGCAGATGCAAGCCCTCTTGTCTTTTAACAAAATTCAGTAATTCCATCAAATTAGTAATTTCATTTATTGTACAAATATGCATATTATGCTTTTCAATCAATTTGTATATATGAAATGCTTCTAAGAAATAGTATTTACTCATTGTTAGATGGAACTGTCATTTATGATTATTTTATATTTTTTAATATTTTCACAGAAAGTTAAATAACTCAGTAAAATGCATGGCTACATGTACATTTTTTTTGTCATTAATATACAGCATCATGTCACCTTTTAGTAAGTGTGATTCTAAAAACAAGAAAAATAACACATGGCTGTAAAATGCATGGCTACATGTACATTTTTTTGTCATTAATATACAGCATCATGTCTGCTTTTAGTAAGTGTGAATCTAAAAACAAGACAAAAAAAAACACAATAAAATGCATGGCTATATGTACATTTTGTTTGGTCATTAATATACAGCATCATGTCAGCTTTTAGTAAGTGTGATTCGAAAAACAAGACAAAAAACACATGGCTATTTAGCATTGAAAGACATTTAGAGTTTTTGCATCAGTACTAAGATGTAGAAAAAAACTTTTTCTTCCATCAAAACTCCTTTTTGTTCATTTTGTTGCCCCATGCTGTTTAATTTTGTCTTGTTTACTAATATCCTGCAGTGTGCTGAACAATATTAGAATGTACTAAAGTGTTCAATTACCTCTGAAGTTAGGTGAAAACTCCTTTATTTTTCAAATGATATGTACAGGTTGTGATAACTTTAAATACAGTTAACCTGTTGCCATGGTGGAGATAACTCCACAGCTCATTAGCATAAGATCTTATATAAAATTAAGTTCTTTCCTTTGAAAAAAGGTCTAAATACATGTTGTACATGTTGAGTATTAAACATTTCATGAAAATTGGATAAAAATATAAATTATGATTTACACCAAACCATCAATAGTAGTCGTCAGCAGTGCACAGGAATTTGCAATTTGACATGAGGAAGAGTCAGTGATTTTTCTTTTGTCAGCTAATCTCATCATAAAGCTATCTGAACTTTTGGCATAACTTGCACATGTCATTGTCCATTGTATGTCTGTTAACATTGACTGTTTTTAAATTTATTTTTCTTCTCAAAAACAGGGGGACCTATTTTAATCAAACATGACGGGGCATTTTTGTACTAATGTTTTTCTGTGTCATACCATTTACACCAACTTTCCATTCACTTTGGGCACTGCTGTTAAAAATAGCAATAGCTTTAAGAAATTTCTTCTCCTAAACTGATTGGGAACCAAATTTTACAGGTAACATCCGAGCATGACACCTTTCAAATAAAAACCGGTGATGCACATCTGCTGCTGGATATGGCTGCTGATACTCATATTCGCAGATATTTTAAACAACTTTGTTTTAAATAAACTAATTTGATAAAAGTTGATTAAGATTATCCTTGCATCAGGGCATTTAAGGTTGTTACAATAATGCCAATCCATCTGTCAATTAGACTGATAAGTCTGTTCTGATAACAATTTCTTTTATTCTGATTTTAATGATTTATTGGCCTACCTGTCAGTATGCCTGCCAATAGTGGCAATTTAAGCAATTTAACAACTTCTCATAAACTTCTTCACCTTTTTGACTTAATTTTACAGGCTTATAACTAAGCCTTTACAATTTATAAAATTGATGCTGACCTGTCATCCTCCACTATGGCTACTGTAACAAAAAACAGAAAAACTAAATGAAAAAATTACATAATTCATGACATTGTATCACATTGACCTGGTATTTTTCCTACTGACCCAATTTGGTCTTATACCAGGTCTTTACATTACTTACTTTGACAGATGAAAATGCCCAAAACTAGTCAGAGGTGGAGTAATCTCAAATATTTATCAGTTTTAGAAAAAAAATTGAAAATGAATATTCCAATATTGAGGCACCTTTTAACTAAGATTTCCATTAACCCTTTGTCTGACTAGTTTCTCTCATTTTCATCGGTCAAAGTGAGTCACATGAAGACTATATACCCAATCAGTAGGAAGAATACCAGGTCAGTGTTATGTGACATCAGGAATGACATCATTTTTTTTCCTCACTCATGCTTCTGCATAAAGATGATATGGAAATAATGTGAAAAGAGATAGTTAGGGTCATAGGTGGGATAAATTTGTTGCATGTGCAACTGGAGGGGACACAAAGTCTGTCATGTTTGGGAATTGAACCCAGTTCATATATCTCACCATCTGGCACACCTACCACTAAACTAAAAGGTTCGGACCAGCTAGGCTGGTTAGTCAGTGGCCTCGTACACCTAAACTACTACACATGGTTTTTTCATGACATGATATGGAATGATGCCGATTCATTAGTACATATACAGGGCTTGGTACAAGTGCCTCACCCACTAAGTTTCTTACTGACTTGGTACCATTCCATACCAGGTTACTTACAAACCAAATCTAACTTATGAAAACAGTTTTTTTCTTCATACACTTTACTTTCTTCAGTCCCTGTAGCTGCTCCCCCCCCCCCTTCCGCTCTATAAATTTAGACAAGTATGAACTGAATTGCAATATAGGGTAAAGATTACAATGATAATGTTTTGCAACTGAATAGACATAAAGTGTAATGATTTTATGTTATTGAAAACTTGTCCTGCCAATCAGGAAAAATGAATCATTTTATATCTTTTTGGCACTTCAGCTTATCTGACTGTCAACGTTTCAACTTTTAATGAAGTATTATAAAATTTGTTCATATTTTTCAGGACAAGGAATCCAGGCCCTGGGTGTTATCCCTCATAAAGAGACATATATTTCTGTTCCTAACAGCTGTAGCCATATTGGTATTCAGATGGAGAATCATGGGGTCTACACCACCTACTTTCCAAGTCTTTGATAATCCCCACTCATTCGCAAACAGCACTTTTATTAGAGTAAGCATTAATGTTTATAATGTACTTGCATGGATGGATTGACAGATAAATGTATGTATGTATGATTGTGTCAGATGTTTTAATAGAAGCCAGTAAGTGACTATATTTTGCCATTTTATTTGTACGACAATTGCTGCCTATAATTCTAGAATTATGAAGAAATTCATGGCCATATTTTGTTGAAGACTATTCATCCATATAAGAGTAATTTAGTGTCTATTTTCATTCAATACAGGTTGGTCTCAGCCTAGAAGATGCTTGTTTTTTTTTCCAATTCTGCATCACTCTTCCACAAGATCAAGTTTCTGTGAGGAGAGTGATTCAGCACTATTGGAAGCTCCTGCCTGACAGGACAATTTAATCTCTGTTAAAGAGAACCATAAATGTTCAGTCTCTTTCCTTCTGCACCCAATCAATCATCACCAGAAGTGGAGATCATGTGCTAGCAATGAAGACAGGAATGCACATGCTAGACTTTGGCAGTGGTTCAGTATCAGTATCCTTAAACCTGATGATTCTGCATGATACATGTTTTCCTTGTTAATAGGATGGAATCCATGAGATCATTTGGAAAAAAACCATATGAATTATCTGCACTTGAATTTAGCAGAAATAGGATAACTTGACTAAGGCCATGAGGCTGGGATTTACCAGTGGTAGGATAGTAGATTATGACACTGAACTGATAATTATTGATCGTCAGGTGTGATAAGCACTATTTGAGTGGAACTTTGTTCCAATTATTGACCATTCAAAATACAGGATAAAAACTGTTTCATCCTCACAGTTGAGTGCATTCTCAAGTACTCTGACCCCATAGTCGGCAATACAGGTTGACATATACATCACTTTCCTGCTAATGCAGGGTGAACATTTTATGTCAGAAAATGACTTTTTCATCCTTGTTGCCCCATAGGATAGTCCGTGAAATGTAAATAATAATTATATTTGAATTGTATATGTGTCAATTTGATTTTCTTAAATGTCAACATTTTATGATTAGATTCATTGGCTGCAATCTATATGGATACATTTGATGCAGTATATTCATTATATTTAAAACTTGCAGTTTGTACCCCTTTTGAACATTTGTACCATTTGAATAATAATTTGATTGACTTGTGCAGCTATGAATGACCAATTTGCTTCTTTAATACAGTCAACATCAAAGGAAACTTTATTTATTGGCTTTTTCATGGCCATTTATCACAGCAGTGTAAACTGCTTGACAGTTATTAATATATTTTCCATCTAGTGATGTGATGGGAAGTGATGAGACAGGTTTCCAAAATGATAGCTAAAAAAAGCTAATGAGCATAAAATTTAATCAGTTAAAAAGCATGTTGCTTGTAAATATCATCCTTTCTTTTATATTGTCAAAGTTACCATCTTTTTAATGTTCAGCAATAAAGGTTTTTTCTTTGAATAATTAAAGTTTGCTTTCAACTGAAGCAGCCATGCATAGATTGATAATGATCATATACCTAGATGTATGATAGGATGAAATTGTCCTTGACTTCAATGACACTGTACTGCAATTGAAATTCCATGCATGAGCAACTAGCCTGGCCCCAGTTTCACTAAATATCTCAAAATTGTGTCCTCAAATAGAGAGTTTTTAAATATCTTATTGCTTGACTGGTATCAATAATTATTTTTAACAGAACATTCAGTTGGCATAAAGAATTAAAATAAAGTTTTACAATATTTCTTGAAGGAATCTTGACTTGTCTTTGAGGAAACTTTGCAGATTCCCTCAGATTTGAGGAATTCCTTAACTATTTTTTTCTAGCATAACAAGGTTTCCATGTGTTAAATTTTAAAACAAAAAAGTTTATTTTTTATCCTATCCACAATCTCTACCACTGACAATAATATTTATATCATCTGAAGTATCATCAGATAATGTAAAAATCTCATTTTAAGGAGAACTTTTGAGAATGTTATTGAAACCAGGGCCAGATCTTTATTTTCATTGTTGTGGATGCTAAATGACTGCAAGACTATAATTATAGTAAAATATCATTTCATTCATCATGCTGCATCTTCTCAGAACTTTTTTGGAGTGCAAAACTTGAGCACAAGATCAAATTTCCAAAACTTGGGCAGTCTGTAACTTTCATAAAGATGATGTTAATATAGCATGCCCTGTCTATAAGGCCCTTTTATCCTTTCAGTCATGAGTCTGGCACACTAACCACTAAACCAACTTAGGATCATATAACTTTCTGGATTGTCTTTAATTTGATTTTTCTTTTATCATTTAGTAGACGTACCCCAAGTATAAATTTGGATTTTGGGGTTCCATGCCGGTAGCTGATATTTGTACTCAGTTTTGACTTCTGTCTATTATTGAATAATGAAATAACAATGTTTATACAACTGTAATCATCTTAGTCACAGCACTGTGAAAGGATATGATAAAAATCAATGAAAATTTTACAACACCTTTTGGAATCATTTGCAGTTTATGACCTGCTTTAAAATGGCTTTGCAGGCTTGCTATTTCAGAATTTTGATTTGATCAAAATTAATGTACCATATATACTTGTTTACAAGTTGAGTCCAACTGCAAGCTGCACAGACCCAGATCTGCTGTCGCATAATGCATCGGCAGGTCTGGGTTTGTGCAGTTTGTTCAGAGTAATCAGTTGAACAAATAACATAGACCCTGATCTGCTGGCTCATTATGTGACAGTAGATCAGGGTCTTTGTTGTTTGCAGTTGGAATTGACTTATAAGTGAGTATAGACAGTATATTCAATCAGGAATGTACATTTCTTGTTATATTTTTTGTAAGAGGTATCTATGATTGTCATCTAGTGCATATTTTATGAATTTTTAAATATTCAGATGTAAATTTATGGATGTTTGGTGACAGGGATACCATTTCTTTTGTTATCCCCTGTTAGAGGAGTTGAGGGTGATACAGAAATGGGTTTTGTCTGTTCATCTGTTGGTCAGTTCATCCCACTTTCGTTTGTGGAGCAAAAACTCCAGAACTGTTTAAGATACACTGTATCTTTATGAAATTTTGCATATATATTAGACTATTAGACTAGTTAATCCAGATGTGGCTTTTGCTATTCACAATTCTTCATTTTATTATTTTTAATATCTTTTGTCTCTCCATCCATCCATCCATGATCCACACTTTCATTTCCAGGGCAAAACTTCAGAACCATTTAAGATATCTGCATCAGATTTGGTACATATATATTAGAATAATGATTTTGATGGACCTTTTCCTATTCACAGTTCTTTAGTTTCAATATTTTTAATGTTTTGTTCATTTGTTCATCCATTGATCATTCATACATTTGTTGCTGGACCATAACTTCAAAACCGTTAAAGATATATCTATAAAACTGTGTGCAGTTATTATGCTAGTGATCTAGATGTACCTTTTGCTATTAGAAATTCATCACTTTCAATATTTTTTATGTTCTTGTCTATCAGTCTGTCCATCCATCCATCAGTTGCACTTTGTTTCTGGGGGAAAAATCCATAACCATCCTGTATATCCCTGTGATACTGTGTGTGTGTGTGTGTGTAAAGAGTACAAATCATATGGCAAATAACAGTCCTTTCAAGTGCACGGGATCCAGCAAGGGATCACATGTGTCAGGGATTGATTAAGATAAACACAATAAACTGACAACGAACAGTGCAAAACTAGTTTTCAACTAGCCTAAGCGCTTTTGACTCTCATTTAGTTATTATGCTAGTGATCTAGATGTACCTTTTGCTATTAGAAATTCTTCACTTTCAATATTTTTTATGTTCTTGTCTATCAGTCTGTCCATCCATCCATCAGTTGCACTTTGTTTCTGAGGGAAAAATCCATAACCATCCTGTATATCCCTGTGATACTTTGTGTGTGTGTATGTGTGTAAAGAGTGCAAATCATATGGCGAATAACAGTCCTTTCAAGTGCACTGGATCCAGCAAGGGATCGCATGTGTCAGGGATTGATTAAGATAAGCACAATAAACTGATAACGAACAGTGCAAAACTAGTTTTCAACTAGCCTAAGCACATTTGACTCTCATTGAGTCTTTTTCAAAGGCAAACACAAAACAGAGACAACACAAACAATAAACACAAAAAGCGTTGAAATTACAAAAGTTTACATAACTATTTCTACTGGAATTACAACTTGAAAATGTCGGATCATCAAGTTGGCTTCAGCTCAACTGCTGTAAATAATTGGTTTTGACCTACAAAGGAATGAGCCATATCGCCGTCTGTTATTTAATGTAAATTGGTGTAATCGCAGATTATATCCCGGATATTTCATTGTTTCCGTAGGATGATTAATGACCAAAGCAATAATAATACCTGGAAGAACTACAAAAAACAGTAGTAATTATAGGTGAGTGAGTAACTAATGAGCAAAATTAATGAATTATTTAATTATTTAATTGAAATCGTGGTGGCTGTAAACAGATGATGATTTTATCTGCATGTGGTTGTTTTTTCTAGTCTTGATGGTTTAAACCACTTGGTTTCAGTGTTCTAAGGTGGCATATCTAGTAAGATTCTTTTTCTTTCCTAGTTTTAGAACTCCAGTTGGGGTTGTGAGCAATTGCAGTCAGTGTTACATCACTGAAAGTGTGGCCTGGGGAAGAGAGGTGTTCTGCAACTGGACTTCTGTCCAGCTTCTTTGTCATCCAATCAGATCTGTGAAGATTGATCCTTTTGCATAACTTTTCAGTTTCTCCAATATTCTGAAAGCCACAGATCTTACATGTGATGAGATAAACTACATTCTCTGTTTTGCATGTTCTGTTTGGACGATATAAGTTCAATTTTTTGCTTATCACTGTGCTAGTAAATGTGTTGACAGGTTTTGCACCTTTTATCACCACAGGGACTAGATTTTCTAGGGTGATCTTGGGTTTTTTTTAGGTGTTTTGGTCTGCGGTAGGCTATTACTGGTTTGTTCTGGAGGATTAACTTTAGTGTGTCACAAAATTCCACGATGGGCCAGTGTTTCTGGATGAGTTTGCCTACTTTGGGGTTGTCTGGATGGTACGTAGGGATAAATGGTATCCGATCAACCTTGTCCTTCTCTATATTTTAGTAGGTCATTGTGGTTTGTTTGTTTAGCCCTTTGTGTTGCATCCGCTATCAGGTTTTTGTTGTAGCCTAGGTTCATCAAATGTTCCGATAACTCTTCAGATCTTTTTTGGAATGTTTCATCGTTGGAACAAATTCTGCATATCCTCAGTGCTTGGCCATACGGGATGTTCCAAATGCAATGCTTTGGATGACAACTGGATGGGAGAAGATAATGGTGTTTAGCAGCTGATTTTGAGTAGATGTATGTATGGAGTTTGTTTTCTACCAGTCTGGTTGTTGTCTCCAGAGAGACGTGGTTTGAGTCGGAAACTTCTGCTGTGAATTTTATTGAGGGATGGAAGTTGTTTGCTTTTGATATTAAGTCACCATATTTTTTCTTCCATGTCGCCACTTCATTTCTATATCATCAATGAAGCGTACTGGTATGGTGTAAGCTCCACCTGTACTAAAAGTTGACCCTCCAGTCTTCCTATAAAAAAATATTAGCATATGAGGCCATTTTTGTACCCATTGCAGTTCCATTGATTTAGAGGTAGTTTTCATAATTGAATACAAAGTTATTGAGTTTTAGGACTAGCTCCAGAAGTTTAACTAGGAAATGAGTGGGTGGATTGTCCACAGTTCTTGTTTCCTATGCATCCCTACATGCCTGTATCCCTTCAGTGTGCAGTATGTTAGTATACAGGGATGTGACGTCTAAGGAAACAAGCATTGTATCTGGCACTAATGGTTCACTTGCTTTGCTTTTTATGAGGTAATCTGTTGTGTCCTGAAGATGGGATGGCAATTTGTGGACATGTGGTCTCATGAAAAGATCCAAATATTTTGATATCCTTTCTGTGGGATGCCTGTTACCGGAGAATATAGGTCTGCCCGGGTTTCCTTGTTTGTGTATTCTAGGTAGAAGATAAAATCTTCCTGCTCTAGGGTTTTCTGGGCTTAATTAGTCTTTGGTTTGCTGGTCTTTGTGTCCAATTTGGCACGCCTCATCAATAATATTTGTAATGGTTTTTGCATAGTCCAGTGAAATTGTGAAAATTCCTTGTATACTTTGTAAATATGAACTTCCTATAAATGAAATCTTTGATAAATACTTTTGTCTCCTAGCAGACCTTTTGGTGGGGCAGGGGATATAGATATAGATGATTCCATCTTCTTGTTTATATATATATATTGGCCTTTTGCTGTTAAAAAATCAACAGTTTCAACACCTTTTATGCATTTTTTGATCCATCCAGGGCCCTGGGTGGCCGAGTGGTCTAAGGTGCTTGCCGTTACAGATCACTCACACATCTCACCTGTCTGCATGAGTTTGAGTCTCGCCTTGACCATTGTGTGTATGTGAGAAACCTTGCCAGTAGTTTCTCGTGGGTCAGTGGTTCTTCCCGAGCTTTTCCTGGGTTCTTCGTCCACCAAATATACTGATACCATGTATAGCCTATCATGTGCTGAAAAATAGCATTAAACCCCACAAAACCAAACCAAACCCTCTATCCATCCATCATACACCATTTCTGGAGTACAAATCCAAAACCGTTCCAGATGTCCCTGTACAACTTTTTATATACTTATCACATACATGGTCAAGATGTGCCTATTGCTTTTTTTGGAATTCTTCATTGAAAATGATAAACAGAAAAATACATGCCGACTCATACCTTTGTTGTTACCCATTCACATGTCAACAGAAGCTAAATTACCAATAATGAATGTGACCCAAATTAAACAAGTGCATACACATGATGCCTATCGCTTCCTTGTATACTTTGTAAATATGAACTTCCAATATATGAAATCTTAGACAAATCTTTCCGTCTCCTAACAGACATTTTGGTGGGGTGGAGGATATATATGATTCCATCTTATTGTGTTTCTATGTAAAGGCCTTTGCTTTGGAATGTACACTTATAATTCAATATTTGTTATGAGGTACCAGTTTTCTCTGCATTTAATGTTACCACAAACTATGAATTAAAGACCCAATAAACAGTGGTCTTTCTGTGGAAACCATAAGACTATTTCTCAATCGATGAATTGAAACACCAATGCAAATTTTATTTTTCAAAAAAGCATGAAAATTTATACCCATAGAAGTAAATGAATTCACAGATAAATGCAACAGATTGCATAGTAATCTTCGGTAAAGATTGTTTATAATGTTAAACAGGTTGAATTTTTATAATGTTATAACCAAGAAATGTTATATCCAAATTCATTTACTTTTCAAAATGTTTGTGTACTTTTCCATGTTGATGACATTGGACATGTAGTAAACAATTTATGCAGGTACGATTACTGTCAGAAAAATTTATTGGAACTCATGAAATGGTAATGAAATTTTCAAAACACATATATTTGTATAAATACATGTTATCATGAAAAAAATGACAAACCAGTAAGTTTTACCATCTGCTAAAAGTGTCAACATACATGTATATGTACCAGCTGGTGAATAATAAAAGTCACTTTTATGTGAAAACGCCTCTGTTCAATAACTTAACGACTTGTAAATTAGTCCTTAATTTATTTGGATAGTCCCAATCGTTGAAAGTGGCAACTCAAACAAATAAGATGTATCCTTTCATGAATGCTCTGCTTCTGTTCCTCATATTATTTATAGCTTTGTCTCTAAAGAGACGTTTTTTCTTTTTCCGACCGGCAGATTTTCAGCCATTTTCACAATGGTCAGAATTCAAAATGAACACGAGATATACTTAAAGTTTTATGACATTGGTGAATAAAATTCACTGAATAAACTTATAGAAATTATTGTTAAGCTGTACTTCATTATTCATCATCTGATGCTTTAATTGTATTGAACCAGCCACTCACGATTCTAAATTACTGATCATGAATAAGGTGTGATTGTCATGCCATTGTCAGCTGGTACCTTTGTTATGCTGTTGTTATTTAGACAACTGCTATTGTTTACCTGGCTTCGGCATGTCAGGTGATTAAAACATTATAATCAAGCTAATTTTTCCTGACGGACCAAATAAATCAAATGCTGTAACCAATTAAAAGTTGTAACAAAGAAACATTATAACGAAGCTTGTTGAATATATAGTAATTGGGAATTTGGCGGGGGAAATTAAACTCAAACATTCTAACAGCAAACGTTTTATCCAAGATCATAATAAACAATCTTTACTGTATAAATCTTTTCATATTTTTGGATTGCTTGGACGTATATTTAAAATATTCATTTTCTTAAAAGTTAATATGACATTTAATGATCAATCATCCTCAAGTTATGGTTTGCCTCAGTAAGGTGTCTGCCATGTGTCGTCGATCTTCTTTAGAGCACACAAAAAAATGTGTGTGTGTGATTTCTTCATCAGTCAACACAGATAAATTGAAATATAAAATTGTATGTTGTTCATGTGTCACGAGATCTTGAACATGTCAAAAAAATGTCACCTCACTGGCAGCCATGGGGTATCATGGACAGCTATTTGAAATACTGTGTGTGCAATATCTTCAATCTGATTTGTTGCACATCTTTGGTATTGCTTAGAAAGAAAATATCTCTGTCAATCTGTTTGTCTGTAGTATATTTGTATCCATCTTTATTTTTTTTCACATATTTGTGACTAACTTTTCTTTTCTTTGGAACTTAACTACAATTCTCCCACCCTCAAGATAAGACTATTGCACTTATTAAATTGATTATTATATGAAGAGTTATTTCCCTTTCAGGCCTTGAACTACAACTACCTGTACAGTATCAATGCCTGGCTTCTGATAAACCCATGGTGGTTGTGCTTTGACTGGTCAATGGGCTGTATTCCTGTTATCCAAACTGTGTCAGATCCCAGAAATATAGCAACTGGAGCATTCTGGGTTGTCATGGCATTTCTTATTTACAACTGTGTTAAAGGGCAGATGACTCAAGACCAAAGGTGGGTAATCCTCATCATTAGACCGTAGAAGCAAAATCGATAGTAACTAAAAACATATGAAAGAGAATTTCACTTAATATACTTTTAGTCAAGATTCCTAATATGGAATTACTATGCAATAAATAAATGCTTTTTTCTGTCTTCATCATTAAATCACCCTTAGAATAAGAAATTGCAGCTGGACAATTTTTACAGGTGGTCACTTGATAACAGTTTTTATTACAGGATCCTTGCTACTGTTAATAGGTGTCAGAAACTTACAGCAATTGGTTACAAGGTACAGGCGATAAGTTAAGGATGTCTGTTTTTGTAAAATCAATATTATGTGTATGACATTACTTGTCACCACACTGTGTCATAGTGCTACAAAGTCTTTGGGAAACACTGCATATAAGGGGACATGATTGTGTCTTCTTTCATATTAAATAATAAAATATTTAAAAAATGTTTATACAATTTTAATAATATTAAGAACAATACTGTGAACAAAAAGATAATTAAATCAACTAAACGCATGTGACACGTTGGAAAATCATTAACAATTTATGACCTGCTGTAAATTGGCTTTGCATGCTTTCCATGTCAAAAATCTGATTTGAACTCGATAATTTTGTCATGGTTAAACAATTCACTCACCAACATACACTTTTCTTGATGTACCAGAGAAGAGAAATATATGATCTTCAACCCATGCAAATTATGGTAGATGCATTTTTAAATATTAATTTTTCAGCTGTTATTTTATGGACGGTTGGTGATATCTGTTTCCTCTACTTTTGTTATATAATGACCCTTACAGGTATATATTTTAATTAAGTGTAGCACAAGAACATACAGATCAGACTTTACATTTTTTTCCCCTGGTTTTTAATTGCTTGGACCCTTAACTGTGTAAAAATATCAGTTTTTAAAAGGTTAAATACTTCAACATTTCACCAGTGATCGTCATTAATGGAAGTGACTGATCAAGCCGATTAAACTTCAGTGTATGTCATTATAAACCTTTACAAAATAAAAGCTCATAATATGGTATAACTGAGAATATTTATAATTTCCAGAACTCTTACAATTGCCTTGGCCTTCCTTGTGGTGCCTTTCCTCCCAGCAAGCAATATATTCTTCCGTGTTGGATTTGTGATTGCAGAACGGATCTTATACCTATCCAGTGCTGGCTTCTGCATGTTGATTGTTCTGGGTGTCCGACATGTCTGTGTCAACTATCAACAATTCATTCAGGTATTAATTCATTTTTCATACAAGTGCAACAACATTTTAGTGATTTACCTCATTTTTATTGTCAAAGCAACATTAGCAGATAGTGAGACTAACAAAATCCATGATATACACTGTGTGGTATAGGGAAATCCCAATTGAGTGTAAAAAAATTTGAGACAGAAATGAGGCTTTGACGAGTTCCTGTCCACAAAATTCTGACACTGAGGGTGGGATTTCCTATCCTACACCAATACATGTGATTGATTCTTTTTCTCTCATTCCATATCAGTTATTGTGGTTTAATTCGTAAAGACAGGTAGATTACAAAATACTGCAAATTAAATAGACATCCTCTGAGTGAATGTCAAGATGATGTCAATTTCAGATTAACAGGTGCACTTATGTGGGATTCATAGAATCCTTCATATACATTAGTGTAGGATAAGAAAATTTTACCCGAGGGTCAGAATTTTACATCAGACATGAGGGCTCGGCAGAGTGTCCGACACAAAGTTCTGATTCCAAGGGTGGAATTTTCCTATCCTACATCAGTGCATAATTGAAAGATTATTTTTCTCATGTTCCTGATTGAAAAATGAGGGTCATAGTCAAAATAGCATATTGTCAGTCCAAATGTATTTTCAAACAATAACAAATTTAGCAACTTTTTGCTCTGAAGAAAGAGCATTGCAAATTAGGTTTACTCAGAAGAAGAATTCAGGGTAAATTTGAAATGAAGTTTGAATGGATATATCACTTCTCAAAAGCAAAATAGCAGTTTAAACTGTATTCACACTTCATGGCTTTGCAATTATGTATTGGACCATGTTGGTGCAATGATAACAAAAGACAAACAGTCCAGAAATATAGTCCATTTGTAATCCTGACAACAATGAGGTACTTCTCCATTCAATTATGATCTAGAGTTTAGTTTCTAATTTGTTGGTGAGAATATACAGTGTGTAAGATGGATTCCAGACTGAAATGTCACTTAAACCCATCAGTGGAATTTATACATGTTACTTGGTTGATTCTCTCAGCTTATCACACCGAGTTGGAGTCAGTCACCCTTGCACATTTCTTGGATTGGATTGTGTTGTACTGCGAAAGGTTGAATCAGTTATAATTTAATCCATTCAGTGTTTAGAGGTTTCCATGTTCAGGGATGACATTATAGGAGGCAGGAACCATTACCCAGATTTTGCAACCAAGGATGAAGAGGGTGCCAAGTACATATTCTGTTGGTGGTTGTACAACCAAGGATGTAGAGGGTGCCAAGTACATATTCTGTTGGTGGTTGTACAACCAAGGATGTAGAGGGTGCCAAGTACATATTCTGTTGGTGGTTGTACAACCAAGGATGTAGAGGGTGCCAAGTACATATTCTGTTGGTGGTTGTACAACCAAGGATGTAGAGGGTGCCAAGTACATATTCTGTTGGTGGTTGTACAACCAAGGATGTAGAGGGTGCCAAGTACATATTCTGTTGGTGGTTGTACAACCAAGGATGTAGAGGGTGCCAAGTACATATTCTGTTGGTGGTACGAGACATAGGGTAGTGCTGGTAGATTATCTGTTGGAGACAAAAACAAAACACTTGTAATGTTCTTACTTTCAGGTAAGTCAGCCTTTTTTACCATTCTTTTTATTAATTCATTAAGATTCTTTAATTAATTTATTAATTCATTAAGATTCTTTAATTAATTTATTAATTCATTAAGATTCTTAACACTCATGATTTGTTTACATAAAAAAGTGCTTCCTTTGACCAGGATAAAAATACGTAAAAAATTAGTCCCCAAGTCAGGATTAAGGTCATGTGTGAGGTAGGATATGAATTTTCCTCATTGGTGTTTCACCTGGATAATCTCTAGCCATACTGATAAGGAATGTGAGAAACTGGTATCTAACATGGCTTTCACACATGAGCAAACTATATCACCTTCACCTCTTGCATCGACATGAGAAAATAATAAAATTCATCAAAAGCACTGGTGTTGGATAGGGAAATTTCACTTGAGGTCATAATTTGTGGACAGGAATGGGGCTATTTGCCAAGATCCTGCTCACCGTTCTGATACCAGTGGTGGGATTTACCTATCCCACACAAATGTATGTGATATATTATTTATTTTTCTCTTATCAGTATTGATGTAGTCATATAAAAAAGAGTATTTTCTAAAAGTTTGTATATCATTGGAAATAACATTAAAAGTTTAGTTTACAAGAAAGAATTTGTTGTAAACAAGGATTACTGCTTACAAGATGGCAAAATTTGTCCTTCCAGTGTTTAAACCACCAGAAACATTACAGACACTCATGAAATCATGAGCTTAATGACTTCATCTATTATAGTGTCATTGAGTGTTAGGTCTATCCCACATGGCTTTCTCACATATGCAGACAGTGTTACATATTCACAGGAATGAAAGAAAATGTTCCTTGGAGTCTTTGCCATTGTTATTGCCACAACAGATCAAAGAAAAAATGCAAGTATTATGTAGGGGATAATATTAAGATGCAAATAAAGTCATTTATCAGAAGGAGTTCTTGAAAATAAGAGGAAGGTAAATTGTACACATTTTAAGTATTATTAATAGTTGCTAGCATGTGATATATAATATATATTAAATGTATCTCTTTTAAAAATAAGTCTTTACATAGGTTTATTGATTCCCTGTTAAATGCATGCCATCCTTTAATTATCTATGTTGGAGATTACACAAATCTACATATATATCCATATTTACAGATGATAAAACTGTTTTTGGCATTCCTTATTGGCATCTATATGATCAGATGTGTTCAAGTGAGTATACATGATACATAGATACATACATACATACATACATACATACATACATACATACATACATACATACATACATACATACATACATACAGCTCTTCTTCGCTATAGTTCCCTTCATTATAACACTTTTCCAGATATTCCATGCCATGGACCCCATTACAAAATTAAACAAATTAGCATGATTTCCAATTTTCATCAGCTTCAAGATTTATATAAAACCACTTTATTTAAGTTGGGCATCAGCATTCATATCTAATTAGCAACTACTTTAATTTGTGATTGTTGGCTATTGTATTCATTAAGAAGCTATAGGACGCAAAAATTTCCATCTGCACAAAGCCAATGTTCCAAGTCTGCCAGTTTAGCTCTTCATCTATACCATGCTTATCACATCTGTATTTCTAAGCATGCAGTAAATATTTCTGCCTTTAATATGATTGAACACTTTGTAAATAAACAGTTACCAAATTGATTTGTCTGTTAATACAAGTGATTGTAACCCTAAAATACAACCCACCATTTCGTGTGAAACCACATTTAGTAAAATGTGACATTTTGAAGCCAACATGTGTATTGTCAGTAAACAGCCTTTACAAGTGCTACTTGGTACAAGCTCTGCCTCTACCTGTATGTTTTAGATAGTAAGACTATGTATGTTTGTGTGTGTCACTGAAGGCAAACCCCAGACAGCTAGACTAAGTATGGTCAATTCAGTTCAGTGTCTCTTCAGTATACATATCATTGAGTAAAATTTTCCGATGATTTTTGAAATTCAGGGCAGATCTCATACAATACAAGAATACATGTTGTTCTCACTTGTGTACTCCATAATGTGATAGTCATTTGAGGTAGAAGGAAAGTGATGGAAATAGAAATGTTTTCTGAATGAATATCATCAACAAGGACTTTAACCAACCTGTGTGGGAACCTGATTAGGAATTAACATAGACTGAGGTACGTGTATTTATAAAAAAACAAGGTGCCCCATTTCTTTTCAATAATCAATCATGAATTATGGACATATCAGTTGCAGATATATAGATTCATAGAAAATTACATTGATTTTTTTAAAGATATCTTTATTTCCATCAATGTAACTATCTGATAAGCTTGAAAACTTGAGTGCTATGAAGTAAAAGAACAATCATACATTTTATGTAAATAATGTTAATATTCTTTTGGATTTACCCTTTCTGTACCCATAACCTACCCCATCCCCACCCCCTGGCACATAATACAACACATGCACATATTCATTCATGAGATATTGTCTTGTACAGCAATGTAGTACATAACAAGATCAGCAGTTATGGACCCCATCTAGTGTTTTATAACAAGGGAGAGCTGTACATATATACATACATACATACACAGATGGACAGACAGACAGACAGATATATAGTTGCAGCATTGAGACTTGCATTTCAAACAAATTTTTAAAAACGTGGTCACAGGAATATCATATCAAGGTTAATTAATGCTTATATTATGTGTAATCTGTGAAGGTTTACAGTGTACTAATCGTTTTTCCTGATAGGTTCAAAATAGTAACTGATCAACTTTTTAAAATATAATTAGTCACACATTAGTCGGTATGCGTTTTATTTGATGTGTATAAAGTTTGGATAGCATTATAGGTATATCAATTGCCTTACCAATTTAGAGGAATCAGTATAATTATATGACTGTATTCAGAACATTAGAGACAACACCGTATATGCTCGCTTATAAGTTAGGTCCAACTGCAAAAAAACACAGATCCAGCAGATCAGGATCTGTGTGTTACTTGTTTGTTTGACTGATTACTCCTAATAGACTGCATAGACCCAGATCTGCTGGTGCATTATGCAACAGATGATCTCTGTCTATGCAGTTTGCAGTTGGACCCCACTTATAAGCGAGTATATATGGTACATAGTTATGTGTAGATTAATTATATGATGTGAGTGAATTCTTACTTCTAGTACCATATATACTCGCTTATAAATTGAGCATAGACCCAGATATGTTGGCACATTTTGCAATGGTAGAACTGGGTCTGTGCAGTTTGCAGTTGGACTCAACTTATAAGCGAGAATAGGTAGTACTTTAACTTTAATAATGTGTAAATTAGCTCATCTGCTTGGCCTTTTCTGATGTAAAATTTTTTAAATATTTGATACACTAGAAAGTTTTTTATTATAAGATAATGGATGCAATGAAATATTGGCATGAATTTGTCAATTTCTGTAGAGATACTTGCAGATTTTTTATGCCAACATTGCGACAACAGATGGGGCCATATTGTTTTGCAGTTAGTCCATCCAAATGTCTGTACATCTTTAGATCTGTAGGTCCATCTGAAATTTATTTTAGCGGTATAGCACAAGAAGTATTACCCAGAGAACCGTGAAATTTGGTTTGCATGTTTGTGTGCATATGTAGATGACCTGATAGATCTTTATGCAGTTATAGCAATCTTTAAATGCTTTTTCTACATTTTTGAATTTTTGGGATTTGAGACTTTCTTTGGCTTGCTGTGGGGGCATAAATGTTTACAAACACAAAAATCTGGTTGTAGACTATAACCAGACATTTTTGCATCATAGGTAGATGAATGGATTAGATTATTGCAATTTTTAATTTTTTTTACACATTTTAAAACTTTTTGGATTTGTTAACATGATGAAGCAAAAACTACTTGAGGATGGCTAATTAAAATTGGTACCAGTATATATGTGTGTATGGATGTTTAAACAACCTCATTAGATATTAATGCCAATATATAATTTTTTCTTATTTTTAATAAGTTTTTGAACTTCTCAGTACTTGGACATTTCAGTCTGCAGTGGGAGTATTGCATGTTTGACAAACACAAATCTTGTCTTGCTATTATAACAGTTTTCCAATTTGTATAATATGTTTTTGTTTTCTGGACTTAGTCTTCTTGGGTCAGCAGGTTTTCCTGGGTCTGCAGTGGAGGTATACGTGTTTTATAAACACAAATCTAGATGTTTATTGATTTTATTGTTTAATTATTACTTCTTCAGAGAAGCATAGAATGGAAGGATGAAATGTCCCTGTTTGTTTCTGGGGCCAGGGTTTGTCCAGGAAATGCTAAGGTATGTAGAAATGTAGAGAAATGAGATTTAACCTTTACCATCTGTACTGTTGAACAAAATCTATGATTTTTAGTGGGTAATGGGTGCATGAATTTGATTGCTTCAAGTTGAACAGCAACTTATTTATAAGCAATAGTTCAATATTAACTGCCATAAATACTCTAAAGATTGTCATTTGCAAATTTTAATCACTTTAGTTTGCTATTTTTTATATGCTTCCTGCAAGGCATGACATATTATGTTGTGATGTCTGTCTGTCCATACATGTCTGTTTTGGTTTCTGGGCTATACTTTAATTCTGGCTGTGACCAGATTTTGTGGATGGCTTGCACTTGGGACAAGGAAGAAGCCTTTTAATCTGGGATTCAAAATGTCAGATGTCAAGGTCGCTGTAACTTAAAGAATAAAAATGGTTTCCACACAATAACTTTAGTTCAATATCGTGTTTCTCAAATAAAGTTTGTGCATAGTTTGCACTTGAGGTAAGAAAGACACTCTATTGAATTTAGGATCAAAAAGATCATTGGTCAAGGTCACTGTGACTGAAATAGGAAAAATGGTTTTAACTTTACTTCTAAATCACTTTTTGTGACCAAATTTTATGCATGGCAAATTGATATTTGGGTCAAAAGGTCAAAGATCAAGATCACTATGATATACACGAAGAAAAATTGTTTCTGCAAATGACTTTATTTCTAGACATATCTTTGAAAAAAACTTTGCATTGATTGCACTTGGGGTAAGAAAGACAAATTGATTTTGTGATTGTAAGGTTAAAGGTCAAGGTCACTGTGACTAAAAAATATTTCTGCACAATAACTTCAGTTTAAGATTACATAACTTCACCAAACTATATAGATATCTTGCACCTGGAGTAAGGAGAAAATTTATTGATTGTGGGTCAAAAGTGTAAACATCCATGTCACAGTGACTCAAAGAGAAGTCATTTCTGCACAATAAATTTTGTTATCGACTTGGTTCTTAACAAAACTTTGTGGATAACTTGCACTTAAGGTAAGAAAGACACCTATAAATACGGGGGGTGGGGGGGAGTATAAGGTCATGGTCAGGGTAAGCTCAATCAGATCACGGTGGTTTCCACACAGTAAGTTTAGTTGTGGGCGACATAAATTGTCAACAATTTTGTGTATGGCTTGCACATGGGGCGGAAAATAAAGGTATTGATTTTGAGGTCAAAAGTTCAAAAATAAAGATCACTTTGACACAATCAACTGAAAAGGTTACTGTAAAATAACTTTAATTACCACATAATGGCACTAAACTTTGAAGAGGTCTGGCTGATATGGGAAGGAAATATACAGTATATCTAACTTTGGGTTAGACATTTTAAAGTTCAAGGTCACAATGGCCCAAATAAATAAGTTAGTTTTCTACTCCATCTTCCTTCAGTAGTATTCACAAATGGTTCACCTTTTTGGCAAGGAAGGAACCTATTGCTTCTGTGGTTGAAAGGTCATAGTCTTTGAGACTCACTGGACACTGCTGTCCAGATTAAGCCCTGCCTTGTTAGTGCCTACATACAGGACTATTAAAGATGGGGAAGATGTATTATGTACTTTTTATGGTACTTTTTCCCAGTATTTTATCTGTAGGATCTGGGTACTGAGTTAAAAGATATTGCAGGCAGATACCCGTATTTATCCTATGATAAGCCCATACTTGATAATAACATCCCTCCCCCATTTGCAAAAGTTTGGCAAACATTTTCTAACATTATATTTGTATGATAATTGCCAGCCACTTACTTTTTTGACAAATGTATTAGCTTGGCCCGCTAGTCCTATCTTAGAAGAAATACAGAGAGAGTGCATGTATAGTTTGAATTGATTGAACACTCCATAGGACAATGAACATTGCAGGGAACATTTACTAGTGTTTAAGCATATTTTCAAACGTGCATTGTAGCCTTGTTTTATAGATTGTACAAAAATAATAATTAAGCAGTCCAGAATTGAGAAAAAGATATTTTACTAGTTATTGGCCAATTTAGGCTGGGTACCAGTGATTGATATTATATTTTTCTAAGGTATTCCTTGAAAGAGAAAGTATTCATTCTGAACTTAGTTGTACCATTTCTAGATTCATTACACATAAAGGATTTAAAATTTTTGAATTTGTAATCTTTTCAATGTTTGTTCCAGGTTCATTACAATATTGCTAAACTAAGTGCAGACAGAGGAAACACTGAATATGCCATAGAGGAATACAGACTGGCTATTGAGTAAGTGTTTTACTTGCATCTAGTTATTGGTGTTAAGAGGAGATTATTTGGAGCGAAAATAAATCTGTGAAATTTAAACTAAAATTTATGTATTCCTGTATGCATATCTTTATTTTATTCTCTCCGACCCCAATCTCTATCTCTGTCTTGTGTGCTTTTAATAATTTCTGTATACTTATACTACCATCATATATGCCATTAATATTTCTCTTTATATTATAATATGATATAAAAAATATATACTTATTATAAATCGGATCCAACTGCAAAGTGCATAGAGCCAGATCTGCTGTGGCATGATACTCTGGCAGATCTGGGTCTTTGCAGTTTGTTAGGAGTAATCAGTAGAACAAACAATCTAGATCCTTATATGTGGGCACATTATGCGATGACAGATTGGGTCTATGTTGTTTGCAGTTGGACCCAACTTATAAGCAAGTATATATGGTTTACAATATTATTACACATAAGTAACATCAGAATATGGTGATCCAATTTGTCATTTCAGATTAAATCCAGACTATGACCAGGCTATGAATAACTTGGGTAACATTATGAAAGATAAAAATGAGCTAGATGAGGCTGAAAAACTTTTGGAAAGAGCAGTACAAATCAGGTGACACATTCTATCTTTTTCTCTCTCTCATTTAATACTTTAATGACTTACTTGCTTTTGCATCTTAAAATGTGATAAGTTTGAATTGTTGCATTCATTTTTTGCATTCTTTATGATTATATTCATGGCAGTTATTACATGTATAACTCAAAGTAAATACATAATTATAAAATGTCTGAATATATTCAGAAGTTATAAAGCTGGTGTCTTTTTAAGTCATTGATAGAATATATTGAATTACATCATTTGATAATATTACATCATATGTTAGAAGGAATCATACACTCAGTTGTTCTGTTTTTGTAAAAATTATGACACAGCTTGATTAATTTCAATATTATCCTCTCCATTGTCCAAGGTGTTAACTTGTTCAACTCATTTCATAAATTTAATATGAAATGCGCATTCATGTAATATCCCAAACATGAAATAAAATTGTGTTCCAACATGACAGGGAAGAATTTGCTGCAGCATGGATGAATCTGGGAATAGTCAAAACAAGCCTGAAGAAGTACAAGGAAGCAGAGAGATGTTATCTAACAGCCATCAAGCACAGGAGGAAATACCCAGATTGCTATTACAATTTGGGAAATCTGGTAACTATAGTAACTGCTGTATATTATTTCTCTGTAGTGCATATATTCTCTTGCTGTGCTTGTGCTTTATTGATTAATATATGGAGCAATTACAGATGTGATAATATAGCGAGTCCTTGTCTTTACGTATCTGATTATGCAGGTTTTTAGGAGTGTCAGATTCACATTTTAAGATGAGCAAATATTGCAGGTATAAATTTAAAGGCCATTACCATATATAATCACTTAAAAGTTGAGTCGAACCACAAACAACATAGATCCTAATCTGCCATTGCATAATGTGCTGGTAGATCAGGGTCTATGTTGTATGTTCTACTGTACTCCTAACAAACTACATAGACCCAGATCTGCTGGAACATTTTTCGACGGCAGATGTGGGTCTGTGAAGTTTGCAGTTGGACTTGACTTCTGAGCGAGTATATACGGTAACTATTGAGAATGAACATATGTCAGATGTACAACTGCCTATTATTTAGAAAAGAAGAAATCAAAGATCTGGGTCACTCAGGAAAAGGATTCTTTTGCAGTTACCTTAAAAAAGTGTCCTTTTTTGTCGTGATATTCACCCATTTCAGTTTGCTTAATCCATAATATCATCCTTTTCTTCGACGTAAATGGCCGAATGGCTGAACACGTCGTTAATCCAACGAATGAACGAATGATCATCCATTTCACTTGGTGTCATGGATATGATGTTTCCTAAATCCATTGAAATATTTGTAATAACATGCAATCATCAGTAATATCACAGTGTGTTACAAAGTAAAAGTGTAATATTCAAGCATACAAATGTAACTTGACCTATTCAACTGAACTTTCTTAGCTGTGTATGGAACAGAACATGAGCATATTTTGTATGGTGCTAAATAGGATCTAATGCTTGCCCTTTTCTATGAAATTTATAAAACTAATTGAATAATTTAAATGTTTTCCTTGTGAATGCTTTAAGAACACACAAGTTTTTCAAATTGTTTCTTAATTTTTATATATAATGAGCAATCCTATTTTAAGATGAGATGTGTAAATTACATTTTTTCACACCTTCTCTTTTCAGTATTTGGAACAGAAATTACATACAGAAGCAATGCAGGCCTGGATGAATGCCACAAAGTTAAAACCAGCTCATGTCAACTCTTGGAGTAATGCCATCGTCTTGCTGGATAACCTAGGTATTGATAAATGTGATGTTATCCACAAAACTGCAGTAAAATGCAGAAAAACAGCTGTAACATTGCTCATTGCCATGTTTATACTGTATATTTGGTGATTTTAAATTAAAGTACTGGTCAATGGAGAATTTTTGTAATTTCAGACAAATTATGAGGTCACTGTCATGTTTAGTTTTCTCAATTCTTCTCACTATTTACATCATGAGAGGTCAAAAGCTTTCTTCTCTCTTTTGTTCTTGCAAAAGTCCTAACATATTTTTTTTTTTTTTTCTATAATTTTCAACTAATTGATTCAAGCAGTATTCTAATTAGGATTTTTCTTCCATATTTTATAGAGTAGAATCTATTGGCTTGAATCCATTGGCTTGATTTCCATATTTTATAGAGTAGAATCCATCGGCTTCATTTCCATATTTTATAGAGTTGAATCCATCGGCTTCATTTAAATATTTTATAGAGTTGAATCCATCGGCTTCATTTCCATATTTTATAGAGTTGAATTCATCGGCTTCATTTCAATATTTTATAGAGTTGAATCCATCGGCTTCATTTCAATATTTTAGAGTTGAATCCATCGGCTTCATTTCCATATTTTATCGAGTTTAATCCATCGGCTTCATTTCCATATTTCATAGAGTAGAATCCATTGGCTTCATTTCCATATTTCATAGAGTAGAATCCATTGGCTTCATTTCCATATTTTATAGAGTATCATCTGGCTTCATATCTATATTTTATAGAGTAGAATGCATTGGCTTGATTTCCATCAGTTTTACTTTGAAGCTGTATGTTGGTAAGAATTTGAATGATTTCAGTGAGAAAATGATTTTTGTGTACAGTTTATAGAGTTATTGCCTTTTTCAGTTTATCAGACTTGTATTATGCACTGTGGTGGAAACGTTTGCTGACTAGCAGCCCAGGACAAGTTGAAAATTTTGCTGGGCGGGTACAATTTTATGTTATTTGCCCAGAATTTTATACATAATAAGAAAGACAAAGACAGATTTTTGATAAAGTGTATGGAAAACTTGATTCTGGGCAATTAGAAAAATTTTGGATTTTTCCAACCCTGATGCACCAGAACAACACTTGAGTCTTTTGGAAGCTGAAGATAGTAGCCATGTTTGTAACAGTTTCTTGTTGTCTTTGCATATTAGCGACTCAACAGTTGCCCTTCTTTGAATCGTGTTGCATTTTCATTTTACAAACATTTCAATAAAATTGGCTTGATTTGTTAACGATCATTAATAAAATCAACATGTTTACCTTTTTCTGTTGGCTTAATTAGTTTGTGATCAAACTCTGTATGTATACTATTATGACATGTTTCCAAATTATTTGAGTTTATTTTTAATGAGGCAAAATGCAGCAACCTTTTTGTAAGTCTTCTTAACATATTAAATTTTTGTCCTTTTTGTGACCAAAATTTAAATAGATTTGAAAAAGTTCTTTTTTGTAAGTCATCATAGATATTACATTTTTGTCCTTTTTGTGACCAAAATTTAAATAGATTTGAAAAAGTTTTACCAACATTTTTCTTCATACTTATCTTGTGCTATAATTTGTGGCAACATCTTTACATTGTTCCAATTTGTGACAACACTAACATGACATATTTATTATATATTTCATAGAGAGATATTGAAATATATCAGTGGGAGAAAAATTATATTGCGACAGTGGTGATTTTACTTTTGGAACTATTTTCCCTATTTAGGAAATATATCTGCCCAAATGTTTGTTATTCAAACCGGTATTTCCAAGTTTAGGTCTATTTAATTTTTCTTCTTCTGCGCCTTCTCTCTCTTCCTCCCTCTCTCCCCCTCCACAACAGGATATACAGATCTTAAAATGTGTCAACTGTAGACCCTCTAGTGTACATTTATGCATTCAATGAGGTGCCATTAAGAAATGCCTAATAATGAACTCTAAACAGCACAAAGTAGACTTCAGGTATTACCTTTTTTATAATTAGTTTTCTATATGAATCGTGGAAACTGTCAATGACAGAACTTACATGACTGGTTGCGATGTGTCACCCATACAGTATTGTATACCTGTAATACTGTACGACAAACGGTACACATTTTTACGAAAAACACTCATGATTAAATATAGTAATAAACTATTTAATGTAGCAATTTTAACTCACATCACAATCGTGTTTGAAAATTATGGATAAATCGGGCATTGATTAGTATTGATTGCAAACCAAAATTAAGTGACAATTGAAAATTGGACACAGCATCTGCTACTGAACTAGACTCCAAGCTTGCCAAGGCCACACAAAATTTCACGTTAGAATGTAGAAATAAACAAAACAAATAATAAAAATCCTTACAAGTAAACTCAAATCATTAAAATCTGTTATTTAAAGATGTTACTCTCCGAAGGGTCTCAGATACAACAGATCTGTGATGTTTCTACATTACCCCACCCCAACAGTATCAATCTGCACATGAAATGTGGTAACAATAATAATCTGTTCATTTTCATACAAATATAGTCATTATTTTGACAAAATACAAAATTGGAAGCATGATATGTACAAGCTAAATTTGTAAAACATTGCTGTCCCAAAATTATTGTAAAATGTAGGAACTTCTTTTTACCGATGTAGTAATGCAGCTGTTTTTCGCAATGACACAGAATAGAGAAAATCCATGCAAATCAATGGTTTTTGCTTTTATAAATTGTATAATAAAAAGACAATCTATGTTTTTTTAGTAGATATATGGAAATTTCACTTGTGAAGTGAAAACATTTTGTATTGCCACTTGTGGCTTTGCCACTCATAACAATACAATGTTTCCACTTCATTCGTGAAATATTTCTGTATATCTACTCAAAAAACATGGATATCCTATATTTATTCTTATATAATCCAAGAAACATCAATCAAACCATTTAATTGATTCATTCATTGATAAAACAGGTCAGTACAAAGAGGCTGAAGCAGCCACAAAAGAAGCCCTAAAATATCTACCCAATGAGTCACAGATTTATTTCAACATGGCAAATATATATGGAAAGTTGGAAAAATATCAAGAGAGTGAGCAGTTCTTCCTCAAGGCCATCCAACTGCAAAACAATGAGCCTAAATATTATGGAAATCTAGGTGAGTCTAGCAAATTATGTTACTGTTGTTTGAAATGGCACTAGAAATGTAGTTTCCTTCAATTCAGACTATATCATAAAGAGTCTTTTATTATTATTCTGTTGATTGGTTTGTTTAAATTTGGACCTGACATGTTTTCTCATTAGTTACTTTTAAGATCAGAACTTAAGAAACAAAATGTTATACGATAGATTTCATCCCCAGTCCTATGTGAAACCGTTTGTCATACACTGTACTAGTAGTTGTCCTAATTTTCAGTGATTACGAAAAAGAAAACATTATAGCTTTAAGAGTTTTATGTACAAACAGTTAATACAGAAAAAAGCAGAGAAAATTCACCCCCACCCAATACAACTGTTTTGTTGATTCCTTTCACTTACAAAAGCTATCCAAACTGCATAAGTAGTATTCAAGCATTGCATATACAATTTTGCAACCCATTTACTAAATTTGCATATGCATTTGTATAGGATTATGATACATGTTAATTGAGTCATGATTCAAGACATCACATGATGATCTCAATTTTTTTTAGTTTGCTCATCAGTTCATTCGTATGCTTGTTTAGTGTTAAATCATAATCAATGGTATTTTAAGATGGTGCCATGATCATCTCCCGTTGCCATCCATTTCCATCAAATGTTTGCTATTAGTTCTACAGGGAATATTTAAGATTTGGTGATGTTATGTGCCAGAGTTCAAAGGTCAAGGTATTATGTATGTCCTTTGTTCAAGTAAACAATAAAATTTAAGATTTCATGCTTAATTTAACTGTCCATTTACTTCCAGGAGTGTTATATCATCGGTGGAATAAATTGAAAGTGGCAGAGACAATGTACAAGAAAGCGCTAGTACTGAACCCTATGGATACGGCAACAAGAGATAATCTGGAGATGCTTTATCAGAAAATGCAGAAAAAAAAAAAATAGAATCCAAATATTTTGCATGAAAAAAATGGATTTTTGTAGCCATGAATACATGAATGTGAACTAGTTTCTTTCTAAATCTTAAAGGGTGGACCATTTAAATTAATAGTGTCAAGCAGCATACTAGTTTGTTGAAATATCAAAATTTATTGGAGATAATCAATCATGTGCAGTTATCATATATTTAGAGCATTTTGGGCTGGATTGCAAAGTAATTCAGCTTATGGATTGATGATATTTCTCCATTCATCTACCTGTCTGGCATCAGCACTGATGTTTGGTTTTGTGAATTTAGGTCATTTTCTGAGACACTATTGCTTGTTAAGGCATATTAAGTTGGTATTTAGATGTGTCATTTGAAGTAATACATATTAAGTTGGTATTTAGATGTGTCATTTGAAGTAATACACATTAAGTTGGTATTTAGATGTGTCATGTGGAGTACTACACATTAAGTTGGTATTTAGATGTGTCATTTGAAGTACTACACATTAAGTTGGTATTTAGATGTGTCATGTGGAGTACTACACATTAAGTTGGTATTTTAGATGTGTCATATGAAGTACTGCACATTAAGTTGGGATTTAGATGTGTCATGTTGAGTACTATACATTAAGTTGGTATTTAGATGTGTCATGTGGAGTACTACACATTAAGTTGGTATTTAGATGTGTCATGTGAAGTACTGCACATTAAGTTGGGATTTAGATGTGTCATGTTGAGTACTACACATTAAGTTGGTATTTAGATGTGTCATGTGGAGTACTACACATTAAGTTGGGATTTAGATGTGTCATGTTGAGTACTATACATGAAGTTGGTATTTAGATGTGTCATGTTGAGTACTACACATTAAGTTGGTATTTAGAGGTGTCATGTTGAGTACTACACATTAAGTTGGTATTTAGATGTGTCATGTGGAGTACTACTCATTAAGTTGGTATTTATAGGTGTCATGTTGAGTACTATACATTAAGTTGGTATTTAGAGGTGTCATGTGAAGTACTGCACATTAAGTTGGGATTTAGATACGTCATGTTGAGTACTACGTATTAGGTTGGTATTTAGATGTGTCATGTGAAGTACTAAACATCAAGTTCTTCTTTAGATGTGTAATGTGGAGTACTACACATTAAGTTGAGATTTAGATGTCATCTGGAGTACTACACATTAAGTTGGTATTTAGATGTATCATGTGGAGGAGTATATGAGTATATTACAGCCTTTGGTGAAAATTAGTTCACTGTGACCTGTTTTATTATTCAGTGATTTGTGCTCACCTTTGCATTTAGCTCAGTTTCTCTTGCTTAAAGTTTGCATTTAGGTCATTTTCTGAGACCCTGTTATTTAAGGGATGGCCTTCCCAGTGCTAATTCACTTGTACATTCCACTGTTCTGTTCAGCACAGCTTGTTTTCTTCATTGTAAATAGCAAGACACAGGTATTTTGTTTTCACAGGTAGGTATTATTTTTCCACAGCCATTAACATTGTTATCAACAGTTTTAAGGTCCTGACTTATTACATTTTTGAAAGTCATATATCTTTCATATCACTTGTAACTGAAACTTTACAATGTTATTTTTATGCCTGAAATTTGTACCTTGATATACCAGGATTCAGGTGTCACACTTGAGATAAGAGCAAAATACTGTATGAAATTGTTAATTTTTGTTTTTTGTTTTATTTCTTCAAAGCTTAATAGAGATCCATGTGCATCAAAAAGATGTTGAATAAGTACAACACCATTTATTCACCAGCTTGTGTATGATTTTAAATTATCTATAGTAACTAAATTAAGAATATCTTGAGACAAGTATTCAGGAACAGTAGATGGTTAATTTTTCCATAATGATAAAGCATAAATAACATCATGCCAAAAAATATTTTTAATGGATTTAAAAATTTCTTTCAATTTAGTTTTTCCTAATTTACATAATTGTGTACCTCAAAATTTTCCAAATATTTGTTCTGAAACCAGTTTTTGCCATAAACTGTCTTTGTTTAGTGAAAGTTGCCTAATCCAGGAAAGTTTTATAATACATACAAATGAGTGCAAGTGAATCATATTTAATCCCCCTTCCTTAAAAGAAGCTATAAGAGTGTCTTTTTTAACCCTCTCAGTTTACTGCCCCAAATGAACTGGAAAAATTATGTATTTCAGTTCATTTTCTATATGGGGTGGAGGATTTGGTAGAGTTGCAAAAAGATGAATGAATTTAGGCAAAATTAAGGATTTTATCAAAGTAATTTTTCCAATAAGGGATGTATTTCTTCTGCTCCACCAGCCAAGCAGTTTCTTTACTTCCTTCAACTTCATTGAATAATTAAGTTCTACCATATCATCCAAGTTCAAAGAGAAATCTACTCCCAGAAATCTAAAATTGGACATTGACCAGTTAATATAAATGTCTGGACATATTTTTTCATTAGAATTTTTTATATATTTCTAATCCGAATAGCTTTTGATTTAAAAACATTGCAGCACAGATCTGATACCAAAGTAAAGTCATTTAAAATCTGCATGGCTGTCTTCAAGGACAAATTAGAACCATCTAATAATAGAAAAGCATCATCAGCATACTGCCCCAATTTGAACCCCATTTCATTATAGAAAATATCTGTAAAAATAAAAATATTTGATTCTTAATTTATTTCAGATATAATGGTACTACAGCATATATACTGTAATTAATAGTGTCATTTTTGTAAAAAGTAAAATATGAAAATAGTTTATATTTAAGTTTGTGTGAATTTACGATCACTGGTATTATTTACCTCAGGCAATTCTTGAATTTTTTTCAAAAACAAACAATGCAAAGCAAATATCACATAAATGACTTTACCTTTTTAGTAATTTTGAAGATAACATTTTTTTTAAATGAAATTTCAGCAGACTAGTATATATGTGCAGGAGTATCTTGGCTCTGAATGTCAGCTATGCACCTAACTGCAAATGTACTAGTTTGTCACATTTTGATACTTTTACTGTACTAAGGATGGATAAAGCTTGAAATAACATGCATGCATGCTTATTGTAAGACGAGTTATTGTTTTATGTGAGGTTAAGTTTATGAAGCAAGAAGTTGTTATCTGATTGATTACATGTTTGAAAGCATTTCAGGTTGCTGTAATTTATTTTGATGAAAAAATACTTTATACATGTTAGCACTCACTCTGTTTTTGACTGTGAATAATTAAGAATGTTTGCCTCTATTATATTTTTCTGCATTATGAATTTTTCATGGTGTCTTTTCAAGTACAAATTGTATATGTTTAAAATTTTATCATATTTTTAGCTTGCTTGTCTATAAGGTTAAGTGAGCTTAATATATGACCCCATGTCTTTTGTGCATTGTGTCTCATACATCCATCAACTTCTGCTATTTTCAACCTGACTTGGCAGTGAGCATATTGGAATGAAGGCCATTTTAACTTTGCGCAAATGATGCTGATGTGTCATCAAATATGGCAGCCATTACCAAAATAGAGAAATATTTAAAAGATTTAAAAAAAGAAACACTTTCCAGAATTTGACCAAATTTGCCAGAAAGCATTCTAGCATGAAGGGTTTTCAGATTTATACTAATGATGCCATTTGCCATCAGATCTGGCTGCCAATACTAAATATCAAAAGCTTTAAATGACTTCTTCTGAAAAAGCACTCAACAGAATTTGACCAAATTTGACTAAAAGCATCCTGGCATGAATGGTTTTTAAGTTGTTCAAATTATGCTAATCCACCATCAGTTATGGCTGCTGTGACTAAAAATAGAAAAATCTTAAAAAGTTCTTGAAAACCTTCAGATTAATACTGTTGATGCTGATCTGTTATAAAATATAGCTGCTGTTACTAGAAAGAGAAAAACATTTAAACAACATTATCTCAAGAAATGCTCAACAGAATTTGACAGAAAGCATTCTGGAACAGAAGCCTTTCAATATTGAACAAATGATGCTGATGTGTCATCAAATATGGATAAAGATCCAAAAAATAGAAACCTTGAAACAATTGCTCTCATAACATCAGCAATAAACAGCACTGGAAGAAATTTCCACAGAAAGCATCCCACTGACCCAGATTTCTTTGCAAACTGCTCTTGTATTTGGTGTTTGGCAAATGTCACCCAGGTTTGTGATCTCAGGCCTACATGGGCCTCTTGTTACACTATGTGGTATATATGTAATTAATATTCAAGAGCTGTGGTAATATGAAAAAGAGGTTAGATTTATTTCTGTGATAATGAAGATTATGCTACTATTTGTTTCTCAGTTATTACTACTTTATATGTTCTTTGCTAATGAATTACTAAACATTCTTGATGATGTATTGGCATTAAAATTGTAACTACAGTAATACTTCATTAAACTGGATGATGTTGGCGCTAAAAAAAATTCAGCAGCTTCATTGAGGTGGCCAACATACAGAAATTTTATTAGTACTGTAATGGTCTTACAGAGGCCAAAATATTGGGACAGTCTGGAGAAGAACCTGGTTTGGGGTGGGGCCAGTTGAGAAAATTTCACTGTGGTGGTTTTTGCTCCCATTCCCCCTCTTCATGTGGCATTAGTTATCTTCCAAATAGAATTTGCTTAGCTTAAATATGCCATAATACTAATTTTTTTATTCTTTTTATCTCCCTGCTATGAATATATAGGCTTGTCCGTCTGTCCAATACGTATGTGTCTGCATAAGGGGTATTGTACATACAGTAGTGGGTCATAAGAGAGTAACCACTTTACATGATGTTATTTACTTAATATTGAATTTGTTGTAATTTAAAATTATAGTAACAAAGAAATTTAGAAGAAAATTATACTTTGAAGTTCTAATATTTTGTAATTGACCCCTTTGCAGCTACGATAAATTATAGTCACTTTGATAACAAGTCGTATACTTGTCTTATATGAGCCTGATCCACTGACTGCCAAATATCCATGAGATCACCTCTCGTTTTAATTTTGGTCAACCTTTTTGAGTTTTATTTTAATTGTTCTTGATACAGTTTCAATGATGTTTATGTCTGGTGGCTGTGATGGCCAAAGAATGTACAAAATATTGTGCATGGCTTTCCATCAAGTTGCTCTCCTTGATATATACACAGGACAGTCATCATCTTGGAGAATCCTTCCCCCATTTTGAAATTTTTTGGCAACAATAGGCCATAAATTCTGATCCAGTATATTTAAGTACCTCTCTGACTTGATGATACCTTCAATAAGTGTCAGTATGCCCATTGAAAGTTATACAACCCCAACACAGCGGAGATGTTTTTACGGGTAGAATGACTACTGTACGTTCCGAAGCATTCCAGTTTCCATTCCTCTTTGGATTTTGGTCACAAATACCTTTTTATCCTGGTCTAACATAAACATCGTCTCATTGCTGTAAATGATATTGGACCACTTTCGCACAACAGTCCATTTTCATTGCTCACGGCATCATTAAACACTGCATGTTGATTTGTCTTGGAGATTGTAGTCCTCTTACAAACCGTGTATCTTTTAAATTTAAAACACCTTAACTTCCTCTTGGCTGTGCTCTGTGAAACAGCTGCTGATATTTTATTATTAAGTTCCACAGTTAGATGAGCTAAAGTCTGTCGATGGTTCTTGTGCACTAGGACGACAAAGTACACAATTGTGTCTGTCACCACTGATTTTTAGTCTTTCACTTTGATTCAGATTTTCACTATGGCCATGTTCAAATCTTTTAAAATATTTAAGGATAGTATACCTTGACATACTCATTACATTATCCGTCTTCCTGCCAATGAAATTATTCTCATATAAATGCAATATCATCTGTTTCTGATCATGTGACAGCTCATGGTACTACACTGGATGTTTGCAGTCTAAATATAGCACTGAGATATGCTACCACATAGTTATTTTACTGTGGTTATCCCAAACAGATAACCTTGTAAATTGAACAGTCCTGTATGTTATCTTTATAGACAAAGATCACAATCAGCATTGGATGGTGCAATGTATAACCAAAATAATGTAGGTACTTGCTAACACATTGATCCATTACTGTATGTATATCCCAAAAATCTTATTTGTTTAAAAACTCCCACAGCTTTACATGGCCTGTGTTGAAACTTGGCGAATAGTATTGCCATTGGGTCAACATGAGAATATCATTCTGTCATCATACTCACTCTGATGAGTTTCTTCAGAGGTATGCCCCTTGTTGTTAAATATATATGTACTATGTATAATTCCTGTGTCCCACAGTTTTTGATGAATTGCCCTGAAAGTTGACAGACATTATTGACATGGGGTCAACATGTGCATATTCTATCATCATACACTGATGTGTTTTTTCAGAGTTCTGCCCTTACTGGTGTTAAATGTATAGACGATACTTCTTGTATGTGCAATTAATCCTACAGCTTTTTGATGAATTGATGAATTGTTCTTAGTATACATTATTGATGTGAGGTCAACACGTGCATATCATTGTCATTGTTCTCTGATTTGTTTTTCAAGACTTGTGCCCCTTTTTGGTGTTAAATGTATATACTGTATATCACTTGCCCCACTCATTCAGTGGGGGCATCTGTGTGATATGGACACATTTCTATTTGTCACTTAGTTTTTTGGCTACACTGGTAATAGACCAGAAGAGCTTATGGGGTGGTCTATTGTCTGTCTTTCTGTCATTTGTACATCCATTAGCACAAGTTTGTTATTGTTGCTCCTCCTAAACTACTTGGAGGACTACCAAGAAACTTTACAATGGCAATTATCCCAGTTGGTCATAAATAAAAATGGTGCTGATCTGATGTCCAGTATGGCCACTACAGTGGCCATCTTGTAAATCTTGTTGTTGCTACTCTTCCTGAATGGAAAATCATATTGACATGAGGTTTTCAATAAAAGACTTAGTATGATATCTAGTTGCATCTAAATGAAAATGGTGCTGATCTGATGTCCAATATGGCTGCTGCAGTGGCTATCTTGAAAATCTTGTTATCGCTACTCCTCCTGAATGGATGGTCATATCAAAATGGAATTTTCACTGAAAAACTTCTGATGATGTCCAGTTCTTCCTAAATGAAAATGGTACTGATCTGATATCCAGTATGGCCATGACAGTGGCTATCTTGAAAATCTTTTTATCGCTACTCCTCCTGAATGGATGGTCTTATCAACATGGAATTTTCACTGAAAGACTTCCTGTGATGTCTAGTTGGCCCTGAATGAAAACGGTTTCAATCTGTTGTCCAATATGGCCATCACAGGGGCCATCATAAAAATGTTGTTATCGCTTCTTCTGAATGAAGAGTCTTATTGCCATAGGGTTTTCACCTGAAGACTTCTTATGATGTCTTGTTGGTCTTAAATGAAATAAGATCCTCAAAAATGTTATTGTTTACTTTTTTCCTCAAAAAATATACATGTGTTACAAGTGTTGATGCCCAGAAATGTTCAGCTTACGGATTATGCAATTCTTTGTTGCTAAAGTTTTTGTATTTTATGATCTTTTGATCAGGTATTTTTGTAAATAATATAATGTATGTATATAGAATTTCATTATTGTTAGTCAGGCCATGGTTATTAAATTAAATCATTGTAATTTATAATTATAGCAATATTTGCTTACTAAAAGTAAATTGGAAAACTCTCTGTAATGGACAACAAAGTGACAGGACAATGCTGTCCTTTAAAGTCTGGTGTTCCATGTATGGTGGAGTTTCCCAAAATGTGCTCTGCTATAGTATACATATTGTGACCACACTTAGTTGCAGCAGCAATAATTTTGGCATAAGTGAGCATAATTGTTTAACGGAATTTAGTGACTTGGCCTGATGTGTTTATCACATGACACTATTCACTAAATCCACGTCAAAAGCAAATCACACAAGCGATAACGTCACTGTTGACAAAGGATGTGCGCACAATATGTTTTAGTTTACCAGATGTAATAAACTATAAAATGAAGAAAGTTTCAGCCACATAGAAACTTTTCAGTATATTGTCTGTGACACTAGAACTGAAGGTATGTGTCTTCCCATCTTGCAGACAGTTGCCTCAAGCACCACATCTGATGACTTTACAACATACCTTTTTATACACAGATTATCCAATAAAGTGCCGATTTCTTTGCCTGCCATCTTTGACAGCTTGTAATCAATGTACATTGTGATATGTGATAAGGCCATTGAAACTTTAGCAAACTCCATGTGGTTCCTGGTACACAGACAGACAGACATATAGAGAGACAGAGAGATAGATAGCAGTGAAACAAATTTGTTTAAAGAGAAAACATAATGCCAACTTCGCTTCATGTAGTTGTAAGTTTATTTATGTTTGTTACCAGACATAATTTAGATGCTCTTTACCTACCTATTCAGCCAATTTATTTGAACTAATACATATTATATGTGTAGTTGGACTATAACAGTTAAATTTTTTACCGTGTGGATACAGAGCATGCACCTTTTCCATCACTTAGTTTAGAGTTCATATATTTACACACGTTTGAATAAGTGCCTTGATTATTTTATTTTGTATATGTCATATGCTTTGCATTCATTTTTTTTACGGTGTTTGCATCATTATGTATCACTGTATTTCATCAGCATCAACATTAAGTTGTTAAGTAGGTCACAGGTACAGTATATGTCCACAATTTCATTACATTTCTCAAAATATCTCCACAAATTCACATTTTAAATCATGATTGTCATACTTATAATCTTTGTCACAGATACAGATAGAATTGTACACATGGGATCTTTTTATTCTTGAAAAACGAGGATTTGAGGAATTCCTCACATTTAAATAAATATGCAAGTTTTCTTCAGAAGTAAAGCAGCATTATCAAGACAATTCTATGTATTCTAACTTTTTTTTAACCCTTTTAGATGGCTGAATGTTCGGAGAAAAATGTCATTGTTGTCAGTCAAGCAGTAGAATGATATTCATAAATGTTAGTTTGATGAAAACTAAATTCCATTTTTTTTTATAGCTGGGGCCTAATTAGTCTGTCTCAATATATACCTATAGTCCATTTTGTGTCTTTGATATATTTATTGTGTGCTTTCAGAGTGATAGAAGAAGATCAGTAGAATTATGAATATGCGGAAATAAAGAGAATGTAACACTACATATTTTTATGGATATTTTTTTTTTCTACAGTGAAATTTAACTATTATCTTTGTTTATATTTTTAAGTATTGCATGTAAGTGAAAAATACCTACTGAATATTAAAAGCACATCTTGCTGCACATGCATTTGATGCACTTATATATATTACTTTACTGTTGAGTATGCATTTAACAGAAGGCAAGTCATTAAGTATAACTTTTTGAGGTCAGGAGCAGTGGCAGCAGCATCAATAGGAAGATTCTGTGATAAAGTTGTATGTTTTTATTAATAAAGTCTTTGCAAAGGTAGGGTGGGTAGGGGGATGGGGGTTACATCATAGTTTGCTGGCAAGAGACTGCACCTGTGGAACCATTGTGTGTATGTATTCAGTGGTCTCGAGTTTTGTTTTGAAAAATATAAATGGTTTCAGAACTATCTATAGAAGATCATATGAATATTTTTCTAAATATTTATTTGCTTCATTCTTATTGCTGTTACATAGTGGATTGTGTATGTGCAGAAAGTACATGTGTATATTAGTGTGGATGTATATGCTGATGGATATAGAAGAATAAAATGTATAAATATTTTCTTGTATGCGATAATATGTCAGTGTACACTTACTTTTGCATTTTTGTCATGTCTTCTTTGTTTTTAAATTTTGACCTTATTCAAGCTGTACTTATTTTTTTTCAATAGACATGTTTTTAGATGTCATATTTTGAAACCATGTATACCACTTGTATTGCAATTTTTTTTTTTAAAGATCCTGAGCAACATGACCCCCATAAACAGAAAATGTTTATCTACTGTTGCATCCAGTATAAAAAAACACTCTCCATCAAATGCATTTTAAATTTTATCGTGAAACTCAGTTGTTGAAATTTTGAAAATGTCTGTATTTTTCAAAACTATTACATGTTAAATCAGGAGGATTATTATGTACCTGCTTGTCATACATACCCTAAAAGGTTGGACGAAATCATTGACCTGCTGAATGTATAAAAAAAAACAGATGCTATAATAAATTGACCTGTTGAATGTACACAAAAACCCAGATGCTATAATAAATTGACCTGTTGAATGTAAAAAAAAAACAACCCCAGATGCTATAATAAATTGACCTGTTGAATGTACAAAAAAACTCCAGATGCTATAATAAATTGACCTGTTGAATGTACACAAAAAAAACCCCAGATGCTGTAATAAATTGACCTGTTGAATGTACAAAAAAAACCCAGATGCTATAATAAATTGACCTGTTGAATGTACAAAAAAAAAAAACCCAGATGCTATCATAAATTGACCTGTTGAATGTACAAAAAAAACCCAGATGCTATAATAAATTGACCTGTTGAATGTACAAAAAAAAAAAACCAGATGCTATAATAAATTGACCTGTTGAACATGCTTTTCCATCTTATGAGCATTATTAGTGTCTATATTAATGAATGTGTTATTGTAACAAAAAGGTCCTTTTTTGCTTTTTTGATTTAAAAACAATTTTATGTGTTTATTCAAAGAACATTTATCATAAAGGTTGTGTAAAAAATGACCAGTTTATAATATATTACTTATTATGTTACATAGTGAAACATTCTCCAGGCCAACCACGTGTACAAATTTTTCTGCACTTTACAGCTTTGTGGTAAGAGTTGCACTTGTATAGATGGTGATCAAAGAATTGGATTTTTTCATAGTCAAAATTACATGTACATTAAAAATGTTTACATTTCTCGGTCACATTTTACCATATATACTTGCTTATAAGTTAGGTTCAACTGCAAACAGCATAAAACCTGATCTGCTGTCACATAATGCACCAGCAGATCAGGGTCTATGTTGTTTGTTCTACTGATTACTCCTAATAAACTGCATAGACTCAGATCTCCCAGTGGATTGTGTGATGGCAGATCTGAGTCTGTGTAGTTTGAAGTTGGACTGGACTTGTAAGCGAGTATAGATGGTACTGCATTAGCTGCTTAATTATTTTCAAGCTGTTCTTATTATGTGAAATTATTGCTAGCTTATGGATAAATTATGGAAAAGAAAAACACCAATAGAACGATAGGTATCCCAATTTATTTTTCCTCTTTATTCAAACCTTATTGCTTGCCTTAAAAGGTGAATTGTCTTCCTTAACTTTAGATGAAAGGAAAGGATTTTCATACAGAAACTGTGTTACGACCCTTATTTTTGGTCAGATCTCCAAATAGATTTTTATAATGCCGTCATTCTCATATGCCTACAATACGAGTGTTCAGAACGCAGAAAAACTCGCCAATATGCAGGTACTGTATATACCCACTTATAAGTCAAGTCAAACTGCACAGACCCAGCTCTGCCATTGCATGATGTATCTGCAGATCTTGGTATATGCAGTTTGTTAGGTGTAATCAGTAGAACAAACAACAAAGACCCTGACCTGCCTGCACATTATGCAATGGCAGATCAGGTTCTGTGTTGTTTGCAGTTGGACTCAACTTATAAACAAGTATCGGTATATATGATACTTACAGCCATTGATTGGTCAATCCAGCATTTAATTGATTCCTATTTGCATAGGAAAACTTAAATTGAAGTTTCTTTTTCATCCCTCATTCAAAAGGATTTATAAATTAAAATATATTCTTTCTGATCACTTTTATTATACATGACATGAAATATTATTGCCAGATTTGTGGATGAAAGTATTTTCACCATCTGTAGTTTATACATGAACCAGTTGTTTTTTTTTTGTTTTACTTCTTTTTGAGCTGCAGAATTTTGATATCATTAAAAGTTATTGAACAAGATGTCTTTTTTTTTTTTTTCTTTTAGCTCAAGTGGCTATAAGTTCAGGTCATAATGTCAGGTGAGCTTATGGTAGGGCCCTTTATTTGTAGTGCGTTGTGCATCATCCTTTTATAAATGCTATTTACATCTTTACATCTTCACAAAAACTGCACAGCAGATTTTAACAGCAAGTATCCTGCCACAGAGCTTTCAAATTTGTTCAAACTATGCAAATATGCCATCAAATACCGTCATAGTCAAACCTGTCCTAACGGTTACCTGTGTTCTGCGGTCACCTGGTCACAATGGCCATTCTAATCCCCCGCCAATTTCCTGTATAAATGCCCAGTATTTAATGGTCGAATGTCTTCCGTGGTCAACGGCCAGGTGTTTCTTAATCAAACAATGGTTTTACCATGCCTTAAGCGTTCACTGGAGTGCATCAGCAGTGACCGCTCCAAGTATGCAAATTAAACACTTCTTTGTTTGATGAGCAAGGCACTGTTTAGATAAAGGCATATCATGTGAATATATGTTTAAATATTTCATATCTCGATTGTACTTACCGTACTCCAGTCACACTGTCCGTCAAACTCAAAGGTGTCAACATGTCGGATTCGAAAGCAAGGTGGTTTTTATCCTTACAGGAGAGGATCGAAGCAATTCGTTTGCTGGATGGTGGGAAATGTAGTTGTTATCGCAGCAGACATGGAAGCAGGGCCGTCGCAAGTTTGCACTGGAAAAAAAAACGGCGCCCCGGGCGAGCGTCGCGCACAGGGGCTAGTTACAAAAAAAATTATGAGTATCGGTCAATGGATAGAGGGCTGGGGGGGGGCGGGAATCCAACCTATTGTTACAGGTTGGATCCTCCCAGCCCTCTATCCATTGACCGATACTCATAATTTTTTTTGTAACTAGCCCCTGTGCTTCGGCGCCCCCCAATTGAGAAAAAATACCGCAAACTCTGCGAAATGGTGCCAACCCCAGGCTTGGCGCCCCGGGCGATCGTTCTTTTCGCCCGCCTCTTACGACGGCCCTGCATGGAAGTCACCTTTTGTGGCATTGTGACAGATATAGTTCTATATATTTATATATATATATATATATATATATATATATATATATATATATATATATATATATATATATATATCGTCTATTTGCCTGTAAATTAAAGCCATCTCTGAAGAAAAAAATGTTCGTCTTTGAGAAAAGATACGAGTTACATCCCTTTTCATTAGGGTCAGTGGTCGTTCAATATTCAAAACGTGTCTGTGAAAGCATGTGAAGTTTCGAATAGCCATATACGGCTTCTTTTGATTCTCTTTTCATCATGGGCTTCTCACATAAGCCGACTGTCGTATAATCTTTGCGAGCCGAGCAACTGACTAATTCCAGATATTGTTTTTATAGCGTGAACAAACTTAGATCGGTGTATATTTTTATATCGGTGATGATCTCATTTCTAGGATGGATAAAGTGAGCAGGATACAGTAATCTTGTGTGGATCATAAATTTGGAAGAGAACAACATATACTCGTAATTATGATTTTTTTTTTGTACAGTGCACATAAAACAGTCTTGATAATGTAATAATAAATAATAATAACAACGATATTCGGTGCATCATATTTGTTAAAAAAAATCAATTTTAAAAGGTGAAACTGTGTACAGTGGTCACTTGCGTGCAACTGCCAGTTTTGCCTTTTCCCGTGAGTGACTGCGATTGACAGATTTCACTGTAGTTACTACAAAAAGGAAAAGCTTGAAACGACTTCCTTGAACAACAGAATTTGACCAAATTTGACAGGAAGCATCCTCACATGAAGCTCTATCAAATTTGTTCAAATTATACCAATCTGCTATCAAATATGGCTGCCATTTTTAAAAATAACAAACAAATTGAAACGACTTCTCGTGAACTGCTAAACATTATTTGGCTAAATTGGACACAAAACAGCCTGGCATGAAGCTCTGTAAAATTTATTTAAATGAACACCGCCTGGAAATATTTCAACTGTGAATATTTTCCTTGATTTCTAAAGAATATGTGTGTCTGATAAAGTATAACTGCATTTAATTTCATACTTTACTCATTTATTGTGGCATAATATTTGTAAAATGAAATTTACATACCTTGTAAACTGCTGCTGCGATAAAGGCATCACTGTTGCCTGCCATAGAATCTAACCATTTTGTTTAAAATTACCGTATCCCACATGAGTGAAACAAAATAAAATTTTCTGAGATTACAATTTATCTAATAAGGGAAATGTATTGAAAGTTTCCCGTTGTTTCATGACCGCGGGAATAGTTAAATTTGTATAAATACATTACAGTCAGACGAATTTTTCACATTTTCCGCATTATACACCTCACGCGCGGCTGCCGATGACGTCATCGCACGCGATAAATATGAAAAATATAACGTATTATTAAAGACAAAGGTATGTCTATACAAAATAAATAAAACAGCCTTTAAAATAAAGAAAATAAATTTTGGACATTTTCTGAGGCCATTACAGTGATCTAGAGTCCCTAGTCCTTTATTTAAATGATGCTGCCTAACTGGAATATAAAAAAAAAAAAAAAAAAAAAAAACTTTCAAGGAATTTTTTCAAGAACTGCTAAACAGAATCTGACCAAATTTGACAGAAAGCATCCTGGCGTGAAACTCTTTGAAATTTGTTCAAATGATGCCAATCCGCCATCAAATATGGCTGCCATTACTAAAAATAGAAGAAGAAAAAATTCAACGTCTTCTCATTAACTGCTTAGCAGAATTTGACTAAGTGTGACACAAAGCATCCTGAAATGAAGCTTTTCAAATTTATTCAACTGATGCCAATCTACCATCAAATATGGCATCAGTAATTAGGAATAGAAAAACCTTTAAATGACTTCTCAAGAACTGCAAAACAGGATTTGACTATATTTTAAAGAATGCATCTGGGCATGAAGCTCTTTCAATTTGCTCAGATGATGCCAATCTGGCATTAAATATGGCATATGGCTGCCATTACTTAAACTAGACATTCTTAAAACTGCTTCTCAAGAACTACTTAACAGAATCTGGCTAAATTTAACAACATCCTGACATAGAAGGCAGTGGCGTAGCGAGGGGGGGGGGAGGGGGCGGTGACCCCAGGCGGCACTTTCTAGGGGGCGGCAATTTGGTAAGAGTACCGTATATATCATTAATAATACGAATGGAGTGGGGGCGTAATTTTGGTAGTTGGCCCTGGGCGGCACTTTACCTCGCTATGCCACTGATAGAAGGATTTCAAATTCATGCAAATGACTACGATCCACCTTCAAATATAGATGCTGTTAATAAAAAAGAAAAAGAAAAATAATATATTTGCCATATTTGCTATTAAAGCGTGAGAAATAACCTCTGATGATGACTACTGAGAATCACAGATTAGGGTCTTAATAGGAATATCCTGGGCCTTTTTCGTCAAGTCGAGAACGAAACCCCAGATGTAATTCGCCACCGTTGAGAACTATATTCTGAAATACATTTGTTTATGGCAGCGGAATGCGACAAAGTCACAATCGGAATATTATCGACCTTTTCTGTTGTAACATGTGTAGTGCACTCCGCCAGTGGCGAATCACCAAACCCATCAAACTGATGTGTATTCCTCGATCACTTCCAAGATTATTTCTCGATTTGACGGAAATGGCTGAGCGATGTTCCGATCGGTTAGGGTTTATACTGAATTATTCCCCTTGCGTAAATATTTAAAACGGATTTAAAAAAAAAAAAATTGCAATACAGGAATAATAAATTTAAATTAAAGTTATTTAAATTAGCAAAATAATACACCTGAGGGATTAATTTGATTAGACAATAATTTGAAGCTGAAGAAAGATGTAAAATAGAGATATAACAATAAACTGTCTATATGCATGAAATAAAATATTGATAAGAGTATATTGGAATACAATTAAACTAGGAAAACAATTAAATGTATTAATCGTGCATGACCGAATGATCGATATACAACTTAAATCCAATTCAGACAATTTCGTGTATGCGGTCTTTGGAATTTTTTTTTTTTTTTTTTGTATTGCTTCATTTAAGGAAGAAACATTATCCGTGCCCAGCAAAAATGAATAAAAGCCACTAAATATCTTAAAATTGTATTGCCAAATTAAAATTGTGAATTTTTCTATTACATTTATGTCCGTTATATTATGGTATTTCATATATAAATGCCATTAATCACAGATAATTTTTAATTTTTTTTTTAAAAAAAGATGTTTTTATTCTGAAAAACTTCTTAACTTAATTACCGTCATTAATCCAAATATTCAGACCCTCCAATATTCAGTCCATAAAATAAAAAAAGAATTGCGGTATAAAAATAACAAAGGAATTCCAGATTTTCTGAATGTTGTAACCAGATTGCATTTCATTATTATTAGACATCGGGCTAATTAAGACGCTTACTATTTCTCGTAATATTTGTAGCACCTACTACACATTAACTAGAAAATATGATTCGATAATGGCTAACTTTGTTTGCTAATCATAGTCGGTACAAATTTTAAAATTTATTTAAGTAATTATATATACAGTGCATATCTAACTATCGTAGAACATCGTGTTGCTGAATAATACTGACAAGGTCTTTTCCCAAAGGAAAAGGTGAGCCGCGGTAGCTCATTTAGTAATCCAATGGCCGCGGATTCGATACCCCCCCCCCCCTCACCACCACCACGGACAGCACGGGTAGGCTGCCTTGGTGTGACAGTGGGAAGGGCACTTAGCTGCTCCCATTTCCTCGGCACGATATAGCCAATAATGTGTTAAAAGTTCCGGTAGAAAAAAAAAAAAAAAAAAAGTAAAGGGAATATACACATAGGTCAATAAGTCATGCAACCGTGGTTCACTTTCGGTTAACTGGAGAGAGGAAATGTGAGTAGAGGTTAATCTTTTCTCGACCAACCAACCCATTTATTTCAGTGTGAAACCGGAAACACGCATATTATTTTATTAGGCCTCACAGTCAATGTGGCAACTAGGTGCTCCTAGCTTTAATTTCCACTCCACATTTTAATAAATGTATGTATATACTTCCACAAGCTTACATATGTTACTTACCTAGGTGAACATTATCAATCCCCGTGGGCCTCTTGTTATTTACTTATTCCCTTTTCTTGCATTTATAATTAAACCATCACATTTCCCCATAGTCTGTCTCCCCTGCAACGAATGTTGCTTAAAGCAGGACATAGGAGTCAAAATGTCCATCCTGTTACATTGGTTCGTCCGCCTGCAGGTGTCAACTTAATTGTTTAAAAAGGGAATATTTCCAGTTTACATATATGGGCAGTCATCAGAATTTCTTATAAATTAAAGGTAAAATGTGCCAATATCAAGGTCGCAATGATTAATGGTTACAGTTATTGAATCAGAAACTTTCTACTGTAGCCTTAATGAACTGTCATCAGACATTCCAGTACAGTTTAACATACTATTTTAAGGTCAAGTTCAGTGTATATACAGCCTATATTTTATGAGCTCCTTGAGCTGTATATATTTAATTTTTTTTAATGATATTGTGTCATTCATGGAACGATAGAGCCGATAAAACATGTTTTGTACTCATTAGTTCACACGCGACTGAATCGGGAGTTTACGTTTCATTCAGGCATCATTCTTTCTTAGAACACTTTAGTTGCGAAAGCGATTATTATTTAGTGCAAGATAAAAACATTGAGATAAACTTCAATGTTGTTTTCTCAATGGCAAAAAAAAACAACATGGTTGGTCACTAAAAATATGATTTATTGTGGAGAGAGAGAGAGAGAGAGAGAGAGAGAGAGAGAGAATAAAAATTTAATTTTAACTACATCCGTTAAAGTTTTGCTTACAATTAATTTTGTTCTGAATTGTTTACATTAGATTGCCTTTAGCAGTCTAATTAATTATATTGGCGATTTCAGCAGTCATCCTTTAAACTAACATAACTTTTGAAAGGAAAGTATCAACAAACAACTGAAACAACAAAAACAGACGCTTGAACAGAATGAGAGAGTAAGAAAAAGAATTAATGAATGAACCAACGAATAAATTAATCCAGAAGAAAGGAAACAAATGGGGGAAATTACAAAATATATGATGCACATGACAAATTGGTATGGACAACGGTAATACGTAATACACTCATTTTAATATAGTATTTAGGAGTGCACGCCTTTCACGAACTCTCATGTTGACAGTGTCCTTTGAATTTACTGTTTGTGTAGTCATAGGTTTCATTCTCTAAGTGACAGTTACCTTTAGAATAGTAATTGACAAAAGCAAAACTAACATTTTCTTACTGGAGTTTATCGGTTCATTTATCTCCCAACATTATCTAATCTACCTGATTATGCACGATAGCGTTCACAGCTTAACTGAACAATATTCACGACTTGGCTAAAGGACCGAGTTACGTTTGACGTATTATTTCATAACGTATCTTAATAAAGGTCAAGACTAAAATTGAAAGTCTACGTCCAACAAACATTTTCAGTGGCGGATAATCCAATTCCTGGTTTCTTTAACATCTGTTAGGGCACGAATTTGTCCCATTCTCTGAAGCAGACATATTTTGTACACGGAGTTAATTATTCTCGTCTGCATCAGATCTTTTGGGGCAAGCACTTTCAAAGACAGCGGTCAGGTTATTACGGCCAATTCTGTTCCATGAATTTGCAAATGCACTGGTATCCATTTTACTTCACGTGGTGACTGCAACCTCTACATATGATAATAAATAGTACATATTTAAGTCTGTTATATCGAAACATATCAATTGTTTCAGTGGAACAACGAATGAAAATTTTGCTAAATGCGCTAAATTCAAACTTCTGTGCCGTGGATCAAAAAGTGTCGTCAATTGTAACATTATTGAGGATTATTTATCAGTATAATCTCGTGTTATCATACATGGTCAAACACTGCGTTGACATTGTAATGTCAGTTTGTAGCACAACGATTAACCATATACGGACTTACTGAGACACTAGTAGGAGCGGATCAGGCCGCAGGGTGGGGGATATGGAGGGGTATGAGTGTCGAACCCGGCGCGTGCCTCCCCCTCTCTGAAATATAAGCGCGAAACAACCGTAGCATTTCCCCGAGTAATTTTTCTTTACAATTAGATGGTCAAATTATGCCATGGAAACCCCGAACATGCAAGAGTTTCCGGTGATTTCGGCCCCTTTCATAAATACTGAATATGGAATCAGGGTGAAACGTACTTCAGTAAAAGAAAGATATCGATCAGGTGTACAATCTACATAATACAAATGAAATATATCTGCAAGAATACAATGGTACTTTAGAAAAGTACCAAAGAGGACGCGAGTGAAATATTGGATGAGACATTTTTACACTGTTTCCTAATAATGGAATCAATCTAAATGAAAGATTGTTCTCTTCATTCACGCTTACAATTGGATACAAATTTGTATTTTTTAAGAATGAACAAATTAAAAATGATGCGGACTGATATGTCTCGCCTACTTCGCCTGTACAGTATATAATACAAAACCTTGGCACAATCAGTTCAGCATGAAACGTAGGTCATTCCAGCTACAATTGACTTTTTATGGGTGTTAACATAAGTGATAAATGTGAAACTGCATGACCATGTATGCAGCTGTGTCTAGCAAAACTGATCTACTGAGCTACAAGCGATCAAGAGTGTGTGGCTTCCTATGCCAAGGCAATTATGATCGCTGCATATATCTAAGTACAATATGAGAGAGAGAGAGAGAGAGAGAGAGAGAGAGAGAGAGAGAGAGAGAGAGAGAGAGAGAGGTTTCCTTATTCACTCGGTAAGATATTCAGATGACCCAAAGCATCAACATATACCCTCTCGAGGTCTGCCTGTTATTTGCGACTCACGCCACACTTTGAGGCGTCACGTTAGCTTGAGCCTTGCTACATGTAACACCATCTAAATTTTACGATTTGTCAAAATTTTGAATCAAAAAGAAAAACAAACGCGAAGTAAACTTTTGCGAAACATTGTAGAGCAGTGCTCCTTTAAGTGTCGCCCCTAATTTGAGCTGTTCATATTAATAACGAAAATTTCCACAAAGGTATTTTAAGCCGATCCTATAAAGTATCTAGTGTATTTGCGCAGACATTGTAAAATTCATGTCTGACTTAACGAGGATGTACATAGAAGAAATAAGATCCATCTATTTGAAGCAAATTATTTATTGTTTGCTTTCAGGGCATACATTTTTCTTTAAACATGATGCTTTCAACGTTTCCGCCGATCTCACTGCCCTCCCGGCTATGCATGCACGGGAAGCGGAAATGGGATATGGTATCATCCGTATGAATAGATTCTTCTCGTATATACTTTTCTTCCCTGCCCCCCCCCCCTTTTTTTTTTTAGCGTGACAGCCGGGTACACCATTCTCGTATTATAAGTAATGTTGTCTTACTTTGAGATGGGAAAGACAGTCCAACATACATTGTCGGGCACACCATTGTATTTACATTCGTAAGTGCCATAGTAAATTTTTCTTTATGAACTTGAAAAAGAGGGTCCAACAAGGAAGTACTCTTTTACTTAAAGAGATGAAAACGGCCAGGAAAATGCTATACCGTCCTCTAACAAATATAAGGAAAGAAACTTAGAATTCTAGGTATAAGAAAAAGGACGCCAATATCCTCGCCAGTGGTGCGATTTCAAAGTATTACATGTACGCACAATATTAAACGTTCTGCATCCTCGAGATTGGTACCTTGCTCAGTTCACAAAAGGTGATTTTATGCCTATTACATAAAGACATGACACCAGCCATAGACAAAATTCGAGCATCTTTCTTGGAGAGTATGTACATTACACAAACGGTATTCTTCAACGACTGAGAGCTTGTCCGATTTAGGTGACGATGAAATAGTCAGAGTTTCGTCGCATTTTCCGTCTTTACATGACATACGTACTTTATAAATAGATACGTTTTTCCTCTAAACATGTGAGTCTTTTGATCCTAGCAGCTGAAAAGCCAGTTCGTGCTCACGATCTGAATATAGCGCACAATCATCGACACACATATTTTAATTTATCATCCAAGCTTTCAAAAACGTTTCATTTCATTGATACACATGTTTTTCAGGGATATTTATCATAAGCAACAATAAAAGTTCTCTTAAAATAAATAGTTACAGAAAAAAATCATCTGGACGTTCTGATGCTTTTTCTTGCTCTTTTTTGATAGTAAATCTACGGAAAGCTTTCTTGCAATTCTTATAGGAATTCGATATAGTCTTCAAACTTAATATTGTGTTTTTATTTGAAAGTCAAATGGCGATATTAAAGCCATTAGACAACATGAAGATCTCACTCAAAAATAAAAAAAAAAATGTTCGTCAACATATAACAAATAATCTCTTGTTAAAAAAGAAACACGACGCACATCACAAATCGGCATGGACAACGGTTATGTGCTCCCATGTTAATACAGTATTCGGAGTTTCACGTGCTCTGTTGACAATACCCTTTGAATTTACTCTTTGTGTGATAATAAGTTTTCCTCACTAAGTAGACAATGGTCATTGTTGTCTTCAGAATCATCATAGATGAACGCAAAACTCACAATCTGAAACTGGACCGAGTTATGCATGACACATTAGTCGATGACGTATACTAATAACGGTCAAGACTAAAATTGAAAGTCTACATTCGAAACACTATTATGGTGTCGGATAGTCCAAGTACTGGTTTCTTTAATTTCTTTCTGGGGATGAATTTGTCTAACACTTTGAAACAGACATATTTGTACACGGACATAATTAGATTTGCCTGCATCGGGTGTGTTTGGGGCAAGCATTCAAAAAAAAAAAAAAAAACCGCTAGGTTATGACAGCCAATTCCGTTTCCTGAATATACAAATGCACTGGTATACATTTTTACTTCACGTGGTGACGTCAGTTCTCGTAATCAAAATTGTATCTGTGTTTCTTGACGCTACTGTAATCTGTAGGTATGACGATAAATAGTACATTGGCCATGCAGAACTACAGACAACACGTTGCACTTGCACAGGCACGCAGAACATTGAATAAGAAAGGGACTAATCCATCGCTACCTCTTGGAATCATCCGAGTGGTCAATCATATGTGTAATTGGCGAACAGACGAAAAAGATCAAAGGAGATTTGTAAGTTTTTTTTTTATCGAAGTAGATCAATTATTTTAGTAGTTTAGTGAATGCAAATATTGTTAAATGCGCACCATTCAAACGTCGGTGTCGTTGAAGAAAACGTGTCGTGAATAGGAATAGTACCGAAGATTATTTATCAGCGTAATCTCGTGTCATCAAAAATAGTCAAACAGTGCGTTGACGTTGTAACGTCAATATATAGAAATACGATTACCCATATGCGGAAATATTGAGACATTGGCATGAGCGTGCCAATGGAGTGGGGGATGAGAGTGAGCAAAAGGCGCGCGCTCCCCTCACCATAACCCCCTACTACTCCCCTGCCTCCCCCTCCCTCCTCCCCAACCCCCGGCTAGAACTGAGCGCTAAAACCCTGAACGTTTCCTGGAGTAATTTTTTTCTATACAGTTTGGAATCGTATATTTAAGAGTGAATATTGGATATATTGTAGACTTTGTACAAAATATTCTATTCTCCACTGGAAAAGTCAGTGTGAAAGTACGTTTGAAAACGATTCTGAAGTGAGTTGTAACCCATGTATCTGTGTACCGATGAGTAGCTCGACAACTAGAACATAGTTTGAAGAGTATGTTTAAATAGCTCTTTCCTACTTTGGCACCCTGTGTTGAAACCTATTGTCTCTCAAGGATCGCATTCTTTAATAAATGCTGCTATGACGCAAGGAAAAGAATTCATCCAAAATGTCCTCATGAATAAACAGAGTTCCGAACAAGCGTTACTGAATGCAGGAGGAAAGGTTTTGATTCAGATAGGAAAAGAGCTCTTGAGACTCAGAGAAGCCTGCAAATTCACTTCATATTCCGTACGAAGCCACAGAGTCATCCTCCACACAGCAGCCTGTACAATACAGAAAGAGATCTAAAAAACCATTAGGAAACAACAGAAAAGGCAAGAAAAAGAATAAGAGGTGTAGAATCACTAGAGACTTGGACGTTTATGATTATTAAAAATGATCAACGGAGATTTTTGCAAATGTTCTAAGACAGAACTCTATCTGTTTACTAAGCCACCTACGATGATGACGATGCAAAAATATCAGTGGGGAGAGTTTCATTCGTGTTGTCTCTGAAAACATCAGTTCCCATGAAGTTTGAGATCCAAGGGCGAAGATTACATCAATCTGAATAGCAGTTACTTGTACCTGAAAGTGAAAGTCATCAACACCGACAACACTTACTCAGCTGCCGATGCTAGAATGGCTTCCGTGAACAATTTCATGCATTCATTGTTTAGCGATGTGGATTTGTACCAGAACAATACACTCATAGGCAGCAGTATGGACATTTACCTTTACCGATCTGATCTAGAAAATCTGCTGACCTATGGAGAAGAAGTCAAGAAGACATACTCCGATGCATGTGTAGTGTGGAAAAGAGGCCATGCTGGGCAAGTTCAACGACACAGCTTTGATTGCTGATGACCTAAAATCAAACAAGCGCGTAGTTTAGAAATGATTAATCGCTTAGACTTGGACATGTGGTTGCAAGACAAGTATCTGTTGAATGGCGTGGATGTACGTCTGACACTGAATCGTGGTAGTACCGTTTTTCATTTGATGGATCATTCTAATGAGAATAAAACCAACATCGAAAGAGCCTGACTGTAAGTGCGACGTGTCGAAGTCTTACCTAAAGTTGGAAACTACAACAGTCAGGCTCTGACCAGAAGCAAATCCTAGTATCCCATCCGATGAGTGGAAGTCAACGCCTTCACCATTACCTCTGGTCTCTGAGCTAAGAGCGAATATCAGGTCTTCCTGGGACAGCTCCCTAAACGTTTGTTCATATTGCCAACAACGGAGATGTTGATTCAAACCCTTTCCAGTTCCATTACCACAACGTTTCCAAGATAGAAGTCACCCGGAACGGCCAGACGTTGTTTAACAAACCCTTTCAACCTAACTTTGCCCAGAAGAATTACTTGAGATCTTACTTGATTTTGTTTGAAGTCGTATGACAATTGGGGACAACAGTACTTACGGCATTTCGTACTCCTAATATGCAGGAGGGTATTGTTTGTGGGATTTTATTTCACTGCAGACTAAGGCAGTAACGCAGGACATTTGAATCCTATAAAATTAGTCCAGCTCTGTGTGAAACTTCAGTTTGCACTAGCCCTCGAGTACAGAGTGAACGTGATCTTGCATATAAAGAGTTCATCGTCGACTCATTCTTAGTTCACTTGGATCATGCACAGCACCTCCTGGACCAGATGAAAGAGCTGGCGCTGCATTCGAACAAGAGAGTTATCAAGAGGGGTATGAATAATTTTCAAATGGCTTAACAGCTGGTGATATCAATGATGGAGGATGAATTA
>JAQPZY010001246.1:0-67500 GCA_029931535.1 Margaritifera margaritifera
GCTTGTGTTTTGTGTTTGTTGTAATCCAATTTCAGGAAGGCTTATGCATGTAGATGGGGCCCCATCTACATGAATATGCCTTCCTCTCTGTGGAATGGAATAAACAGGAAACAACACAAGCATCGGAGTACATTAACAGCTTTTTTTTTCAGTGGCCTCCATGGGGAAATCAGCAGTGGAAAAACATTTACAAGGTGAAAAGCACAAATAGAGATGTAAAATGGCTTCCAATAATTCACTAGTAAATTACCGGTTAGTACAATATTACTTCTATCTTGCTTTTGTGACAACATTTTGTCATCATTTTCTGAATTTGACTAAAATGACAAGGGATGTTTAGATTCATTAAATAAAACTAAAGATAGGTTGGACACCTTTCTTTACCTTTCCAACGTCAGGAAGGCTTATGCGTGTAGATTGGGCCCGTCTACATGAATATGCCTTCCTGTGCGTGGAATGGAATAAACATGAAGCAACACAAGTATTGGAGTGCATTGCTTCTTTTTGTTTTGTGTTTGTTTCATTCCAACGTCGGGAAAGCTTATAAATGTAGATTGGGCCCCATCTACATGAATATGCCTTCCTGTCCATGGAATGGAATAAATATGAAACAACATAAGTATTGAGTGAATCGCTTGTGTTTTGTGTTTGTTGTAATCCAATTTCAGGAAGGCTTATGCATGTAGATGGGGCCCCATCTACATGAATATGCCTTCCTCTCTGTGGAATGGAATAAACAGGAAACAACACAAGCATCGGAGTACATTAACAGCTTTTTTTTTCAGTGGCCTCCATGGGGAAATCAGCAGTGGAAAAACATTTACAAGGTGAAAAGCACAAATAGAGATGTAAAATGGCTTCCAATAATTCACTAGTAAATTACCGGTTAGTACAATATTACTTCTATCTTGCTTTTGTGACAACATTTTGTCATCATTTTCTGAATTTGACTAAAATGACAAGGGATGTTTAGATTCATTAAATAAAACTAAAGATAGGTTGGACACCTTTCTTTACCTTTCCAACGTCAGGAAGGCTTATGCGTGTAGATTGGGCCCGTCTACATGAATATGCCTTCCTGTGCGTGGAATGGAATAAACATGAAGCAACACAAGTATTGGAGTGCATTGCTTCTTTTTGTTTTGTGTTTGTTTCATTCCAACGTCGGGAAAGCTTATAAATGTAGATTGGGCCCCATCTACATGAATATGCCTTCCTGTCCATGGAATGGAATAAATATGAAACAACATAAGTATTGAGTGAATCGCTTGTGTTTTGTGTTTGTTGTAATCCAATTTCAGGAAGGCTTATGCATGTAGATGGGGCCCCATCTACATGAATATGCCTTCCTCTCTGTGGAATGGAATAAACAGGAAACAACACAAGCATCGGAGTACATTAACAGCTTTTTTTTTCAGTGGCCTCCATGGGGAAATCAGCAGTGGAAAAACATTTACAAGGTGAAAAGCACAAATAGAGATGTAAAATGGCTTCCAATAATTCACTAGTAAATTACCGGTTAGTACAATATTACTTCTATCTTGCTTTTGTGACAACATTTTGTCATCATTTTCTGAATTTGACTAAAATGACAAGGGATGTTTAGATTCATTAAATAAAACTAAAGATAGGTTGGACACCTTTCTTTACCTTTCCAACGTCAGGAAGGCTTATGCGTGTAGATTGGGCCCGTCTACATGAATATGCCTTCCTGTGCGTGGAATGGAATAAACATGAAGCAACACAAGTATTGGAGTGCATTGCTTCTTTTTGTTTTGTGTTTGTTTCATTCCAACGTCGGGAAAGCTTATAAATGTAGATTGGGCCCCATCTACATGAATATGCCTTCCTGTCCATGGAATGGAATAAATATGAAACAACATAAGTATTGAGTGAATCGCTTGTGTTTTGTGTTTGTTGTAATCCAATTTCAGGAAGGCTTATGCATGTAGATGGGGCCCCATCTACATGAATATGCCTTCCTCTCTGTGGAATGGAATAAACAGGAAACAACACAAGCATCGGAGTACATTAACAGCTTTTTTTTTCAGTGGCCTCCATGGGGAAATCAGCAGTGGAAAAACATTTACAAGGTGAAAAGCACAAATAGAGATGTAAAATGGCTTCCAATAATTCACTAGTAAATTACCGGTTAGTACAATATTACTTCTATCTTGCTTTTGTGACAACATTTTGTCATCATTTTCTGAATTTGACTAAAATGACAAGGGATGTTTAGATTCATTAAATAAAACTAAAGATAGGTTGGACACCTTTCTTTACCTTTCCAACGTCAGGAAGGCTTATGCGTGTAGATTGGGCCCATCTACATGAATATGCCTTCCTGTGCGTGGAATGGAATAAACATGAAGCAACACAAGTATTGGAGTGCATTGCTTCTTTTTGTTTTGTGTTTGTTTCATTCCAACGTCGGGAAAGCTTATAAATGTAGATTGGGCCCCATCTACATGAATATGCCTTCCTGTCCATGGATTGGAATAAACATGAAACAACATAAGTGTTGGAGTTATTCGCTTGTGTTTTGTGTTTGTTGTCATCCAATTTCAGGAAGGTTTATGCATGTAGATGGGGCCCCATCTACATGAATATGCCTTCCTGTCTGTGGAATGGAATAAACATGAAACAACACATTCATTGGAGTACATTAACAGGTTTTTTTGTCTGTGGCCTCAATGGGGAAATCAGCAGTGTTAAAATATTCACAAGGTGAAAAGCACCAACAGAGATGTAAAATGGCTTCCAATAATTCACTAGTAAATTACCGGTTAGTACAATATTACTTCTATCTTGCTTTTGTAATGACATTTTGTCATCATTTTTTGAATTTGTCTAAAGTGACAAAGGACGTTTACATTCATTTAATAAAACTAAAGATAGGCTGTACACCTTTCTTTACCTTTCCAATGTCAGGAAGGCTTAAACATGTAGATTGGGCCCCATCTACATGAATATGCCTTCCTGTCCATGGAATGGAATAAATATAAAACAACATAAGTATTGAGTGAATCGCTTGTGTTTTGTGTTTGTTGTAATCCAATTTCAGGAAGGCTTATGCATGTAAATGGGGCCCCATCTACATGAATATGCCTTCCTCTCTGTGGAATGGAATAAACAGGAAACAACACAAGCATCGGAGTACATTAACAGCTTTTTTTCTCAGTGGCCTCCATGGGGAAATCAGCAGTGGAAAAACATTTACAAGGTGAAAAGCACAAATAGAGATGTAAAATGGCTTCCAATAATTCACTAGTAAATTACCGGTTAGTACAATATTACTTCTATCTTGCTTTTGTGACAACATTTTGTCATCATTTTCTGAATTTGACTAAAATGACAAGGGATGTTTAGATTCATTAAATAAAACTAAAGATAGGTTGGACACCTTTCTTTACCTTTCCAACGTCAGGAAGGCTTATGCGTGTAGATTGGGCCCGTCTACATGAATATGCCTTCCTGTGCGTGGAATGGAATAAACATGAAGCAACACAAGTATTGGAGTGCATTGCTTCTTTTTGTTTTGTGTTTGTTTCATTCCAACGTCGGGAAAGCTTATAAATGTAGATTGGGCCCCATCTACATGAATATGCCTTCCTGTCCATGGAATGGAATAAATATGAAACAACATAAGTATTGAGTGAATCGCTTGTGTTTTGTGTTTGTTGTAATCCAATTTCAGGAAGGCTTATGCATGTAGATGGGGCCCCATCTACATGAATATGCCTTCCTCTCTGTGGAATGGAATAAACAGGAAACAACACAAGCATCGGAGTACATTAACAGCTTTTTTTTTCAGTGGCCTCCATGGGGAAATCAGCAGTGGAAAAACATTTACAAGGTGAAAAGCACAAATAGAGATGTAAAATGGCTTCCAATAATTCACTAGTAAATTACCGGTTAGTACAATATTACTTCTATCTTGCTTTTGTGACAACATTTTGTCATCATTTTCTGAATTTGACTAAAATGACAAGGGATGTTTAGATTCATTAAATAAAACTAAAGATAGGTTGGACACCTTTCTTTACCTTTCCAACGTCAGGAAGGCTTATGCGTGTAGATTGGGCCCGTCTACATGAATATGCCTTCCTGTGCGTGGAATGGAATAAACATGAAGCAAGACAAGTATTGGAGTGCATTGCTTCTTTTTGTTTTGTGTTTGTTTCATTCCAACGTCGGGAAAGCTTATAAATGTAGATTGGGCCCCATCTACATGAATATGCCTTCCTGTCCATGGAATGGAATAAATATGAAACAACATAAGTATTGAGTGAATCGCTTGTGTTTTGTGTTTGTTGTAATCCAATTTCAGGAAGGCTTATGCATGTAGATGGGGCCCCATCTACATGAATATGCCTTCCTCTCTGTGGAATGGAATAAACAGGAAACAACACAAGCATCGGAGTACATTAACAGCTTTTTTTTTCAGTGGCCTCCATGGGGAAATCAGCAGTGGAAAAACATTTACAAGGTGAAAAGCACAAATAGAGATGTAAAATGGCTTCCAATAATTCACTAGTAAATTACCGGTTAGTACAATATTACTTCTATCTTGCTTTTGTGACAACATTTTGTCATCATTTTCTGAATTTGACTAAAATGACAAGGGATGTTTAGATTCATTAAATAAAACTAAAGATAGGTTGGACACCTTTCTTTACCTTTCCAACGTCAGGAAGGCTTATGCGTGTTGATTGTGCCCATCTACATGAATATGCCTTCCTGTGCGTGGAATGGAATAAACATGAAGCAACACAAGTATTGGAGTGCATTGCTTCTTTTTGTTTTGTGTTTGTTTCATTCCAACGTCGGGAAAGCTTATAAATGTAGATTGGGCCCCATCTACATGAATATGCCTTCCTGTCCATGGATTGGAATAAACATGAAACAACATAAGTGTTGGAGTTATTCGCTTGTGTTTTGTGTTTGTTGTCATCCAATTTCAGGAAGGTTTATGCATGTAGATGGGGCCCCATCTACATGAATATGCCTTCCTGTCTGTGGAATGGAATAAACATGAAACAACACATTCATTGGAGTACATTAACAGGTTTTTTTGTCTGTGGCCTCCATGGGGAAATCAGCAGTGTTAAAATATTCACAAGGTGAAAAGCACCAACAGAGATGTAAAATGGCTTCCAATAATTCACTAGTAAATTACCTTTTAGTACAATATTACTTCTATCTTGCTTTTGTAACGACATTTTGTCATCATTTTTTGAATTTGTCTAAAGTGACAAAGGACGTTTACATTCATTTAATAAAACTAAAGATAGGCTGTACACCTTTCTTTACCTTTCCAATGTCAGGAAGGCTTAAACATGTAGATTGGGCCCCATCTACATGAATATGCCTTCCTGTCCATGGAATGGAATAAATATGAAACAACATAAGTATTGAGTGAATCGCTTGTGTTTTGTGTTTGTTGTAATCCAATTTCAGGAAGGCTTATGCATGTAGATGGGGCCCCATCTACATGAATATGCCTTCCTCTCTGTGGAATGGAATAAACAGGAAACAACACAAGCATCGGAGTACATTAACAGCTTTTTTTCTCAGTGGCCTCCATGGGGAAATCAGCAGTGGAAAAACATTTACAAGGTGAAAAGCACAAATAGAGATGTAAAATGGCTTCCAATAATTCACTAGTAAATTACCGGTTAGTACAATATTACTTCTATCTTGCTTTTGTGACAACATTTTGTCATCATTTTCTGAATTTGACTAAAATGACAAGGGATGTTTAGATTCATTAAATAAAACTAAAGATAGGTTGGACACCTTTCTTTACCTTTCCAACGTCAGGAAGGCTTATGCGTGTAGATTGGGCCCGTCTACATGAATATGCCTTCCTGTGCGTGGAATGGAATAAACATGAAGCAAGACAAGTATTGGAGTGCATTGCTTCTTTTTGTTTTGTGTTTGTTTCATTCCAACGTCGGGAAAGCTTATAAATGTAGATTGGGCCCCATCTACATGAATATGCCTTCCTGTCCATGGAATGGAATAAATATGAAACAACATAAGTATTGAGTGAATCGCTTGTGTTTTGTGTTTGTTGTAATCCAATTTCAGGAAGGCTTATGCATGTAGATGGGGCCCCATCTACATGAATATGCCTTCCTCTCTGTGGAATGGAATAAACAGGAAACAACACAAGCATCGGAGTACATTAACAGCTTTTTTTTTCAGTGGCCTCCATGGGGAAATCAGCAGTGGAAAAACATTTACAAGGTGAAAAGCACAAATAGAGATGTAAAATGGCTTCCAATAATTCACTAGTAAATTACCGGTTAGTACAATATTACTTCTATCTTGCTTTTGTGACAACATTTTGTCATCATTTTCTGAATTTGACTAAAATGACAAGGGATGTTTAGATTCATTAAATAAAACTAAAGATAGGTTGGACACCTTTCTTTACCTTTCCAACGTCAGGAAGGCTTATGCGTGTAGATTGGGCCCGTCTACATGAATATGCCTTCCTGTGCGTGGAATGGAATAAACATGAAGCAACACAAGTATTGGAGTGCATTGCTTCTTTTTGTTTTGTGTTTGTTTCATTCCAACGTCGGGAAAGCTTATAAATGTAGATTGGGCCCCATCTACATGAATATGCCTTCCTGTCCATGGAATGGAATAAATATGAAACAACATAAGTATTGAGTGAATCGCTTGTGTTTTGTGTTTGTTGTAATCCAATTTCAGGAAGGCTTATGCATGTAGATGGGGCCCCATCTACATGAATATGCCTTCCTCTCTGTGGAATGGAATAAACAGGAAACAACACAAGCATCGGAGTACATTAACAGCTTTTTTTTTCAGTGGCCTCCATGGGGAAATCAGCAGTGGAAAAACATTTACAAGGTGAAAAGCACAAATAGAGATGTAAAATGGCTTCCAATAATTCACTAGTAAATTACCGGTTAGTACAATATTACTTCTATCTTGCTTTTGTGACAACATTTTGTCATCATTTTCTGAATTTGACTAAAATGACAAGGGATGTTTAGATTCATTAAATAAAACTAAAGATAGGTTGGACACCTTTCTTTACCTTTCCAACGTCAGGAAGGCTTATGCGTGTAGATTGGGCCCGTCTACATGAATATGCCTTCCTGTGCGTGGAATGGAATAAACATGAAGCAAGACAAGTATTGGAGTGCATTGCTTCTTTTTGTTTTGTGTTTGTTTCATTCCAACGTCGGGAAAGCTTATAAATGTAGATTGGGCCCCATCTACATGAATATGCCTTCCTGTCCATGGAATGGAATAAATATGAAACAACATAAGTATTGAGTGAATCGCTTGTGTTTTGTGTTTGTTGTAATCCAATTTCAGGAAGGCTTATGCATGTAGATGGGGCCCCATCTACATGAATATGCCTTCCTCTCTGTGGAATGGAATAAACAGGAAACAACACAAGCATCGGAGTACATTAACAGCTTTTTTTTTCAGTGGCCTCCATGGGGAAATCAGCAGTGGAAAAACATTTACAAGGTGAAAAGCACAAATAGAGATGTAAAATGGCTTCCAATAATTCACTAGTAAATTACCGGTTAGTACAATATTACTTCTATCTTGCTTTTGTGACAACATTTTGTCATCATTTTCTGAATTTGAGTAAAACGACAAGGGATGTTTAGATTCATTAAATAAAACTAAAGATAGGTTGGACACCTTTCTTTACCTTTCCAACGTCAGGAAGGCTTATGCGTGTAGATTGGGCCCGTCTACATGAATATGCCTTCCTGTGCGTGGAATGGAATAAACATGAAGCAAGACAAGTATTGGAGTGCATTGCTTCTTTTTGTTTTGTGTTTGTTTCATTCCAACGTCGGGAAAGCTTATAAATGTAGATTGGGCCCCATCTACATGAATATGCCTTCCTGTCCATGGAATGGAATAAATATGAAACAACATAAGTATTGAGTGAATCGCTTGTGTTTTGTGTTTGTTGTAATCCAATTTCAGGAAGGCTTATGCATGTAGATGGGGCCCCATCTACATGAATATGCCTTCCTCTCTGTGGAATGGAATAAACAGGAAACAACACAAGCATCGGAGTACATTAACAGCTTTTTTTTTCAGTGGCCTCCATGGGGAAATCAGCAGTGGAAAAACATTTACAAGGTGAAAAGCACAAACAGAGATGTAAAATGGCTTCCAATAATTCACTAGTAAATTACCGGTTAGTACAATATTACTTCTATCTTGCTTTTGTGACAACATTTTGTCATCATTTTCTGAATTTGACTAAAATGACAAGGGATGTTTAGATTCATTAAATAAAACTAAAGATAGGTTGGACACCTTTCTTTACCTTTCCAACGTCAGGAAGGCTTATGCGTGTAGATTGGGCCCGTCTACATGAATATGCCTTCCTGTGCGTGGAATGGAATAAACATGAAGCAACACAAGTATTGGAGTGCATTGCTTCTTTTTGTTTTGTGTTTGTTTCATTCCAACGTCGGGAAAGCTTATAAATGTAGATTGGGCCCCATCTACATGAATATGCCTTCCTGTCCATGGAATGGAATAAATATGAAACAACATAAGTATTGAGTGAATCGCTTGTGTTTTGTGTTTGTTGTAATCCAATTTCAGGAAGGCTTATGCATGTAGATGGGGCCCCATCTACATGAATATGCCTTCCTCTCTGTGGAATGGAATAAACAGGAAACAACACAAGCATCGGAGTACATTAACAGCTTTTTTTTTCAGTGGCCTCCATGGGGAAATCAGCAGTGGAAAAACATTTACAAGGTGAAAAGCACAAATAGAGATGTAAAATGGCTTCCAATAATTCACTAGTAAATTACCGGTTAGTACAATATTACTTCTATCTTGCTTTTGTGACAACATTTTGTCATCATTTTCTGAATTTGACTAAAATGACAAGGGATGTTTAGATTCATTAAATAAAACTAAAGATAGGTTGGACACCTTTCTTTACCTTTCCAACGTCAGGAAGGCTTATGCGTGTAGATTGGGCCCGTCTACATGAATATGCCTTCCTGTGCGTGGAATGGAATAAACATGAAGCAAGACAAGTATTGGAGTGCATTGCTTCTTTTTGTTTTGTGTTTGTTTCATTCCAACGTCGGGAAAGCTTATAAATGTAGATTGGGCCCCATCTACATGAATATGCCTTCCTGTCCATGGAATGGAATAAATATGAAACAACATAAGTATTGAGTGAATCGCTTGTGTTTTGTGTTTGTTGTAATCCAATTTCAGGAAGGCTTATGCATGTAGATGGGGCCCCATCTACATGAATATGCCTTCCTCTCTGTGGAATGGAATAAACAGGAAACAACACAAGCATCGGAGTACATTAACAGCTTTTTTTTTCAGTGGCCTCCATGGGGAAATCAGCAGTGGAAAAACATTTACAAGGTGAAAAGCACAAATAGAGATGTAAAATGGCTTCCAATAATTCACTAGTAAATTACCGGTTAGTACAATATTACTTCTATCTTGCTTTTGTGACAACATTTTGTCATCATTTTCTGAATTTGACTAAAATGACAAGGGATGTTTAGATTCATTAAATAAAACTAAAGATAGGTTGGACACCTTTCTTTACCTTTCCAACGTCAGGAAGGCTTATGCGTGTTGATTGTGCCCATCTACATGAATATGCCTTCCTGTGCGTGGAATGGAATAAACATGAAGCAACACAAGTATTGGAGTGCATTGCTTCTTTTTGTTTTGTGTTTGTTTCATTCCAACGTCGGGAAAGCTTATAAATGTAGATTGGGCCCCATCTACATGAATATGCCTTCCTGTCCATGGAATGGAATAAACATGAAACAACATAAGTGTTGGAGTTATTCGCTTGTGTTTTGTGTTTGTTGTCATCCAATTTCAGGAAGGTTTATGCATGTAGATGGGGCCCCATCTACATGAATATGCCTTCCTGTCTGTGGAATGGAATAAACATGAAACAACACATTCATTGGAGTACATTAACAGCTTTTTTTCTCTGTGGCCTCCATGGGGAAATCAGCAGTGTTAAAATATTCACAAGGTGAAAAGCACCAACAGAGATGTAAAATGGCTTCCAATAATTCACTAGTAAATTACCTTTTAGTACAATATTACTTCTATCTTGCTTTTGTAACGACATTTTGTCATCATTTTTTGAATTTGTCTAAAGTGACAAAGGACGTTTACATTCATTTAATAAAACTAAAGATAGGCTGTACACCTTTCTTTACCTTTCCAATGTCAGGAAGGCTTAAACATGTAGATTGGGCCCCATCTACATGAATATGCCTTCCTGTCCATGGAATGGAATAAATATGAAACAACATAAGTATTGAGTGAATCGCTTGTGTTTTGTGTTTGTTGTAATCCAATTTCAGGAAGGCTTATGCATGTAGATGGGGCCCCATCTACATGAATATGCCTTCCTCTCTGTGGAATGGAATAAACAGGAAACAACACAAGCATCGGAGTACATTAACAGCTTTTTTTCTCAGTGGCCTCCATGGGGAAATCAGCAGTGGAAAAACATTTACAAGGTGAAAAGCACAAATAGAGATGTAAAATGGCTTCCAATAATTCACTAGTAAATTACCGGTTAGTACAATATTACTTCTATCTTGCTTTTGTGACAACATTTTGTCATCATTTTCTGAATTTGACTAAAATGACAAGGGATGTTTAGATTCATTAAATAAAACTAAAGATAGGTTGGACACCTTTCTTTACCTTTCCAACGTCAGGAAGGCTTATGCGTGTAGATTGGGCCCGTCTACATGAATATGCCTTCCTGTGCGTGGAATGGAATAAACATGAAGCAACACAAGTATTGGAGTGCATTGCTTCTTTTTGTTTTGTGTTTGTTTCATTCCAACGTCGGGAAAGCTTATAAATGTAGATTGGGCCCCATCTACATGAATATGCCTTCCTGTCCATGGAATGGAATAAACATGAAGCAACACAAGTATTGGAGTGAATCGCTTGTGTTTTGTGTTTGTTGTCATCCAATTTCAGGAAGGTTTATGCATGTAGATGGGGCCCCATCTACATGAATATGCCTTCCTGTCTGTGGAATGGAATAAACATGAAACAACACATTCATTGGAGTACATTAACAGGTTTTTTTCTCTGTGGCCTCCATGGGGAAATCAGCAGTGTTAAAATATTCACAAGGTGAAAAGCACCAACAGAGATGTAAAATGGCTTCCAATAATTCACTAGTAAATTACCTGTTAGTACAATATTACTTCTATCTTGCTTTTGCAACGACATTTTGTCATCATTTTTTGAATTTGTCTAAAGTGACAAAGGACGTTTACATTCATTTAATAAAACTTAAGATAGGTTGTACACCTTTCTTTACCTTTCCAATGTCAGGAAGGCTTTAAACATGTAGATTGGGCCCCAGCTACATGAATATGCCTTCCTGTCCATGGAATGGAATAAATATGAAACAACATAAGTATTGGAGTGAATCGTTTTTGTTTTGTGTTTGTTGTAATCCAATTTCAGGAAGGCTTATGCATGTAGATGGGGCCCCATCTACATGAATATGCCTTCCTGTCTGTGGAATGGAATAAACATGAAACAACACATTCATTGGAGGACATTAACAGGTTTTTTTCTTGGTGGCCTCCATGGGGAAATCAGCAGTGTTAAAATATTCACAAGGTGAAAAGCACCAACAGAGATGTAAAATGGCTTCCAATAATTCACTTGTAACTTACTGGTTAGTACAATATTACTTCTATCTTGCTTTTGTGACATCATTTTGTCATCATTTTCTGCATTGGTCCATTTCATAGTATTTATTTTAGGAATTTTCTTCCCTATTAACAAGACCGACCACAAATGTACTTTCAATACGGAAAGTTTCATAGTCATCGGGTTAAAGACATGCGTGTAATATGACTGTCAGTCATTGGACTGGGGTGACTGGAAGAAGATCAATATGGCACCCCCTATTACATGGAATTTTGATGTTTGCCAAATGCATTCGACGCAAGACCCAGTGTATATGAAAAATGTAATGCCTGTTGCATCTTGCTTAGTCTTCATGCAACACATTAATTACAATGCAACAGCTCAACAAGAAACAGTGAGGTTGCCTAAATTGCAAGAGTACAACTGACATGTACAGTATCTAGTCTTTAACAGTTTGAATGAGTGAAGTCCATCATAATGTAAACTATTAAGTTGAGAAGGCAGAACCAAAATTTGGAATTTTGCTTAAAGACCTGAAAAATTCAGCATACACATCAATTGTTCCTATTGTCTCTTCCTGTGGCATGGTGAGATAAATTATTACTTTTAATTTCAATTGATCGAGAAAAATATCCATAGCTTAAGTATACACAATCTTCATGGCATTTCGAACTCAATGCCATGTGTCCACAATCACATTAGTATATACTGGAAAACCTTGAATAATATGTTAAAATGGTTTAAATTTGTCCCCCCTAACCCGACCCATTTCTGAAGCATAAATACTTAATACCTAAACTTTTCCCAGCCTTTCCACAAAATAGTAACCAGTGAATCATACGATCAGTAAAATGGGAAGAGAAATGGGCCCCTAGATTTTAAATATGAAATCAAAAGATGACATAAAATGGATTGTTATAAAGTTGGTAGCCGCTTACTACTGGGCTTGGCAAACTTAAACAACCTTACATCGATCAATACCTGCATCAAATCAACAGGAAGATGATTTATCTTCTCAGAAATTGTTAGTATAACATTCATTGTCTTTAATTTATTGATAGATTCATCAGACAGAGCATGTCAATGCTGTTTTTGTTAGTATCACGCGACTAATGTGTTGACATGTGCTATCTACACGATGAATCGGTCTTTTTCCAGGTTGCTGCAACTGTGACATGTTTCTGGTGGTTGTTCTCAGAATAAATATGTTGAAAATTATGTGATTTTTCGTTTTCTAAAAAACATCATGTGACTTTCACTTAATATTTTCAAATTTTTCAAACAAACATTGGAAAGGGGTTCTTGTTTGTATTACGTGACTATTGGACCTCTGATGTCATGGATATATAGGCTGCGAGATTTGCGTAATCATGTGACTAGCAATGCAAATGGTGAGAATCAGGTCATATTTCGTCAATGCAATAGTTTCGTCTTGTCTGTCAACGAATTAAAGACATAACAGATGTTCTACTTGCAATTCCTGAGGTGATAAATCATCTTGCTATTGATTTTATGTGGGCAGAGCTCAATGTAAGGTTCTTTAAATTTGCTAGGCCAAGTAGTAAGCAGCTACCCTATGCCTACACCACATTGTTTTGGCAAATTCCAACTTTTAAATAGGCAATGCACTCTGACCTCACACCCCAACAATAATGTCAAAATATCTATACAAAAAAAAAAGGGGGTAGGAAAGGTCAGGAAACTCAGACCATCAGTTTTTGATATACAACTTTACCTTATAAATCTAACAAAACCAGTAAAGATTTATAGAGCCTTGTTTTGAAATATGATCTGTAAAATACTTATTTGTTCATACCCTCTAGGGGAGTAATTGAATTTTGGGAATATATGTGATTAGCTCTGAGACAACTTGTGACATCTTCCGATCATTCAGATTTTTGAAAATTACTTTATGACAGCGTAAATAAATGCCGACTGGTGACAACTGAAACTTTACTAGCCATCAGACTATTAAAATTATGAAAACTACTAGTTGGAGAGGAAATTTACTAGGCTTGGGCAAGCGGACTACCGCTAATTTTGAGCCCTGTGAAAGTAGGCAAAGCCTCCACACCAGTCAAACCAAACAACCAAATCCCACTCAAAAGTCAACACAGTCATAGGTCATAGTCAAATTTAGTATCATCTGAATAAGACAAGAATGTAGAAGGCATTCATGGTGATTTATTTTGCAAGTGAACTGCATTTCATTCAATATTTTGTAAAAATGCATTACATTCGGGGAATTGAGATTTTGACAGATTTTTTTCTTTATTTATATCCATTCATTTTCTTGGCATAATTCTCATTTTCAAAGTGGGTTACTGATGTGCAGATCATTATATCTGAAAACAAAAGTTACAAACCCTGCATGATGCATTGAATCTGTAAGATGCTAATTAGTGCAAGGACAATTCATAGATGCATAAATGTATCCGCAGATTCGTGTATCAATACGTACAAACTAGTATCAATTTCCATCAAAAAACGTGTTTGGTAGGAAGTTTAGTCTTGTCTCCAAGTTAGCCTCCATTGTGAAGAGTATTCAAAAGCATAATATAACAGGTAAAATGATTGGAGAATTGATCTTTCATGGGTGTATTTTGACCAATTAGAAAATAACTTGCAAAAGCAATAATTCACATGTCAGTAAACATGGGTGATGAAGGAGAGATTGTCCATATTTTCAGGATCATCATATTATGTGTGGGACCATTTCGGACACCCAGTATATGTGCAGAATGGAGTCCGAAATACAGTAAAAACAAAAACAATATGTAAAGTCTGTCTAGCTGTCATGAACCATACTGGGAACACAACAAATATGCGAATCCATCTTACTCGACATCATCCTACTATTTCCAATTCTAAAGCTAATATTAAAAGTGAAATTAAATCTGAAAAATCTGCACACGTTAGAAAACCGGTTGGATCTGGTCAACCTAATACTGTTAAATAATATTTGGAAGGTAAAAAAAATATCCAGCTAACTCCTAAGGAACTCAGCCAATTAAACATGAGACAGGAATTTTTATTGCTTCTGACGAGGCCTCTGTCAATAGTTGATCACATACTGTTTTGTTCAATGTACTTTTCCAAGCACTACTTCTGAGTTCAGGAGTATGTACTTGTGACTTGTGTAAGTGGTCTGAACTAGTCAAATATTAAGCTGATAATAACATTCTTACTCTATATTAAACACTGGTATTTTTTTCCCCCATTGATTCATTGCTAGTTAAATTTTATATTTTGAAGCTAATAGTTACGTATTCAACATTTCTAGTTAGTAATCAGCGATTGAATTCCACTAGATTTCACTGGGAAAATCATTTTGACATTAGCATTGATGTTTCTTAAATTTTTACTAACCAGATATTTCACATTGATATTGGGATATTCTAGTCATGAGTTTAAACCTCTAGTCATTTGTCTATGGCTTAGGAGAAGAAATTTTCTCTTGAAGTTACTTTATTTTCTTTCTTATAATAAAGGATAACATAAAACTTTAAGTATTTATTCTTTATTCATTCAGTCTTACAATATTTTTAAAAAATCCATTTTAATATAATGGCACAAATTTACAAACAATACCATGAAGAGTACAAGTGCTTGCATGACTAACACTTGCTTTGAAATGTATGAAATAATATCATGATACATATCGTATTGTAACACATGTATCATGATACGTATCTTATTGCCTCATACACGTATCGTCCCAGCCCTAATGCTAATATTTAAAGTTTAAAATAACTGCTACCCTTCGGCTAAAACACGGTATTGGTGCTGATAAAGGAATTTTCATGTTATATGCATGAAATAGAAAAATTAAACAAGATATGAACCAATATTAAAGATTGGTAAGCCTGGCATATACCTCTCTTACTTTCCTGAAAATTTCAAGAGGTTAGTGTAACCCATTGTTGAGATATGCATGGAAACAAGCTCTAAAAATGGCCATTTTTGAGCGTTATGTAGTCTCACTCGAAAAAAGCTTGAATATAAAATAGAGAATTCTCTAAATATCATACTGAAATTATGCATTTATTGGTCTGGTTTTATGCGGAATTCTATCCTGCAAATATTGCTTCTTGAATTAAAGAAATCGGTAAAATATTATGGATTTTATAAGCAAAATACCGTCAGTAGAAGTTTTGTTTCAACACTGAAATTCAAACACTAATCTGTTGTTATATGCCAACATTTTGTACAAAATAACATTCATTATAACTTTTATTGACTTTATATTATAATAAGTAGTAAAACCATTTAAATCACATGGCTAGCCAAGATATTCGATTGAGAGCTTGTTCTTTGTCAAACTTTCCAGTTCTAAATTTTGTAGTGTCTGTAACCTTTACAAGTTTATATGGCAATAATTTTGTTGTTTCATTATGGAAAAGTATAAATCCTACAAAGGCTCATGTGTATCCATGTGATGTCCAAGTTGGCCAAAATTGGTGGTGCTGTATTGTACCATTAAAAAACAGCAACTCAATAAAAAAAGTTACAGACACTACACAAACAGGTATAAAAATGAAAGATAAAAGTATTGTTCTACTTGTCATTAAAACATTGTTTTTCTCAATAGAAAGTTCCATCTTATGTGATGTAATGTTGCATCATCTATTTACCTCTGCAGCCAAGAGCAAAAAAGTGATGCAATAACTCTCTTGATTGAATATTGCATCATTCTTGCAGCACTGTCTGTTTGAGTAATTTACTACAAGACAATGTAACCTGAATTTCTTATCCTAGAAGAAGCTGCCTAATTACTTTTTCTGTTCTTTACCATGGTACATCCCTAAGACATGGGAAGACGACAAAAGCAAACCTCTGGGAACAACTCTGGTAAGTTTGTATTGAATGGTAAACCACACTCTTAAATTGTAGTGTCTGTAACCAATATCCCCTTTTTATACTGTCTATGACTTTATCCCTGTTTTTTTTTTTAAAAAAATGAAGCCAAATTATGTTTCCTATTACAGTATTGATGTCTAAGGCTAAATTTTGACATATTGTCTGTCTGCAATTTGTAATATTTTGGTATATTTATAGTTTCTTTCATCTAGATTTCTGATAACAGGCAACATTTTCAGTGATTTCTTACAATATGCAATTGAAACTGAGTATTTTTGCATTCCATATCATTAGACTAGTAAATTCAAACAGAAATATTATGAGAATTCAATGAGCTCAGACTTAGTATTGGATACATTGCTGATATTGTCAAATGGTTACAGACACTACTAGACATGTGAATTGACCCGACTGTTGTTTACATTATTAAGGAAAGTGTGCAATCATTGTAAATGCTAGAACATTGAATAATCATCAGGTTTTATGCTATTTCTTTTTCAATCAGATACTTTTCTTTAAGAATCTACAGGTTATTCCAGTTTGCTTATGTATGAAAGCATATTGCGTACTCATTACAAGTATGTTTTGTAAAGTCTAAATTTCATCCGTATACATAGAGGAACAAAAATGAGAATGAAGTTGTTTGCTTTTAGGAAGCAAAGATAAGCCAGAAGAAGATGAACAGAAGATTAAAGCTAGAAGGGAGAAGACGAGGCTAAAGGTACAAGCCTGGAGAAAAAAACAGAGGGAAAATAAGGCGAAACATGAGGAGCTAAAAAGGGTTGATAGAGAAAGAAGAAAAGATGCAAGACTACTAAAAAAACAGCAATCACTTTCCGATTCAAATCTTCAACAAGAATTAAGAAGGAAAAAACGTGAAGAAATGAAAAGGTATCGCCAGAAAAAGAAAGAAAAAGCAGCCCTGGCAATATCGGTTAATAAGAGTGTTGATTTAAGAAGTCCGAAAACTGCTGAATTAAGTAGAAAGAAGAAAGAAGCTGTGAAAAGAACCCAAGCATGGAGAATGCGTATCAAACTGAATGAAAGTATACAGCAAGAGTGTATTCAGACTGATTGTGAAATAGGAAATACTGGGTCAGCCAGAGATTCACCAATGAATAAAGTGTTACCTAAAGCAACTCTGTACAGACAATTAAAAAAGGTAAAGGAAGTATTACCAAATACCCCAAAGAGAAAAGCAGTCATCATAAGTAAATTAATTGAATCTCCATCAACATCAAAGTTTCTAAATAGGAATATAATGATAATGACACCGGATTGCAGAAAAAAACTTGAATTGACAGATACTGTTATACAATCTGTGTCAGAGAGCATTTCAGAAGTGAAAACAAGGAAAGGGGGTGCAAAGAAACATGCATACAACATCATTTGTGACGCATTACTGAAGAAATATAAAAGACACAGACTAAAAAAGTATTTCAAAGTATCAGTGAAAGGGCAAAAACCTAGTTCTACATGGTGGGAGACGAAACAAAGAAAAAGAAGAAGGGATGCACTTAACTCTCCATTAAAGAAATCTGTGAAAGATTTTTTTCTAAGTCCAGAAATCAGTAGGGAAGTGCCTAATAAACGTGAAACTGTGAAAGTAAGAAAAGGTGGTCAAAAAGAAATACTTCAAAAACATGTGATGACTATGACATTAGAAGAAGCCTACAAAGACTACAAGTTAAGGAACCATAGTCACAAAATAGGATTAACTTCATTTTCTAAATTGAAACCAGTGAATGTTAAAAAGGTGTCTGAAACAAGCAGAAGATCATGCTTATGCCAAAAGTGCTGTAACGTGGCCCTAAAAAGTGAGGCACTAACAAATGTAAAAAAAGCAGTGAAAGAAAATGGAGATTTGGATGAAATTTCAGTAGATAAGAAAAGCTTAAGTGATGCTACTTTTTGTAAATACGACACCAATCCAGCTATTAAATGTTTAAGAAGAGAATGCAAACAATGCGGTGTGAAATGTTTGCAGAGTTACCTTAAACCATTTGTTGAAAAGTATAGTGACAGGCAGATATCATGGCATCAATGGGAAAGTATAGAAATAGCAAAAGATGATAAAGTAAAGCGTTGCGTCTCCTGTGTGCCTAAAGAAACAGACATAAAAACATTAATTACATGCTTAGAAACTGACATGCAAGAGTATCCAGAGCACGTTTTCAGGGCCAAATGGCAACAGCAACAGATGGGAATTTGTGTTGATAGAATTGGTGAGGGTTCTATTGCTATGGTCATGGACTTTAGTGAGAACTATGGGTGTGTTTTTCAAAGTGAAGTACAATCTGGATTCTTCGACAGGAACCAAGTTACAATACATCCAATCATGTGTTACTATACAGAAAAACAGGGAGAAAAAGAATTCAAGATAAAGCATGCCATTATTGGCATCAGTGAAGAAACCAAACATGATGCAGACTTAGCTATCACTTTTGAGAACAAAGCTATAGAAATTCTGAAGAAGAAAGGTGTGAAAGTAGAGGAGATCCATGAGTGGACAGATGGCTGTGCTGCCCAGTATAAGGGGAAGAAAGCCTTTGCTGACATAAGTCTGAGGAAAAAGCCATCTGTAACACGAAATTATTTCGAAACATCACATGGAAAGAGTGTTTGCGATGGTCTCGGTGCGACAGTCAAGAATGCTTGCTACAGAGCTGTAATCAGCAATAGAAAGGTGATAGGTTGTGCAGAAGATGTATATCATTTCTGTACAGAGAAACTGAAAATGGAAAATACAGATAATGAAGCTAAAACAGTTTCGAGAAGGGAGTTCATCCTTGTTAAAGATGTTGAGAGAAATAGAGAAGAAACTGATGTGCAAACACTGCAAGGTACAAGAAAATTACATGCTGTAAAGTCAGGAAGCAATGATTATGAACTGAGCATAAGAAATCTGAGCTGTTATTGTGAGCAATGCATGAAGGTTGACGGGAGATGCAACTTCAGCGAAAATGTTAATGCCTGGGAAATGAGAAAGTTAGTACTCAATAAAGATAATTTAAGTCAGAAAGGAAAACAACTTAAAGACAAGAATCCATCAACAATAGAAAATAATGACAAGAAAAGAAAACAAGGAAGTAACCAGAAAGATCATAACTCAGCAACAAGCGAAAAGCCTAATAAGAAACGGAAGTCAACAGAAAGACAAAACATTGTGACAAAGAAGATCAAAGTTGACAAAAAAGCACCAACCAACACAGAGAAACCAATAGAGAAATACCACCCTGGAGAATTTGTTGCTGTAGGACTTAAGCCAAAGAAGGGACCTCTAGATGTATACTTAGCAGAAGTAATAGACATTCTTCATAACGAAGTTAGACTTAAATACATGAGAAAGTCTGGCAACATGTATGTTTGGCCTGAAAAAGATGATTATTCACAAGAGGCTCTAGATGCTATCTTGTACAGGGTAAAAGCTCCACAAATAGTCAATGAAAGGGGTCATTTCAAGTTTAATGCAGCTGAATTGTCTAAGCTCAAGTCAAATCTGGAAAAAAATCATAAGCACTTCTATTTGAAATGACAATATAAAGTCAAGGTTTAATGTGTAGTGTCTGTAACCTTAAGATCAATCACATATGGGTCTGTGTTTGAGTCAGCACCTTGGGTTGAACAATACTTTAGTGACTATGATTTATTGAACATTCATTATGCTTCAATATTTTACTCTTACAAACACTATTTAGTATTAAACTTTCAAGTGCTATTTACCAGTTCATAATTTTAACACAAGTATTGGACATATACCTGTTACAATGTGGTTTTATCATTTTATTAACTAATCAACATTCATTTAATGAATAATTCTAGTCAATGTGTTCATGTTGAATTATTTTTGAAGTGAATTTTATGGAGATATGTATGGTTCTGCAGCTGTATTGAAATGCTATAGTTTTGTAGTGTCTGTAACCAATTTTATGGACAATGTACTTCTGACTCTTATGGAAGTTTGCAATACTTTTGGCCAGTATTAATGATTTTGTTTGTTTAAATATTCTTCTTGGTGTTAGATAAATGCCTAAATAAGATTATTCTATGTCTTTTATGTTTGTTATGCAAAAGTTTCATGGTTAGGTTTTTTTTCTTAGTGATACCTTTGTCATAGATGTTTTGATTTTGTTATTAAGTTGTTTACCACTTCCAGTTATGTTGTTTACTTTAAATGTTGATATCCTGTTACTGATGTTACTGTGAAAAAAAATAAAGTTTTAAAGTTTTCATGCTGTTTTTCTTGCATGTTATACACCAAGTGTAGTGTCTGTAACTGTTGTTATACCAATGAATTGAAATAATGGTTAAACAAAATCACATGCATGTTCAAGCTAAATCTAACTTGATCTGACTAGGGGACACCCTAGGGTATATAATGAGCTTCATTGAAATGTTCTATCAAACATTTCAATTTTTTAAGTGAGTGAGACTACTCTCAGCACCAATACCGTGTTTTAGCCGCTTGTATGAGAGAAATCTGGTCAAAACTTAAAAATGTGAGTGCAGAGACTGCTCATTTTATGCCAGCATCAAGTGATGACTCGTCTCGTAATATACTAAAATAGAAAAATATAATTATGGAAATTTACAATGTTTGCCAATTTTGTGCAGATGTCCCCAAAATTTATGAAGACGGTCCCCACAGGTTACTAGAATAAACATTTCCTGACTTGTCATTGACAAAACATTTGTCAAACGTGACACACACAGACACATCAGAAATTTCTGATAGCATTGGGTTAAGTGCATGGTAGCATCATAAAATGTTTTCAAAAACACGTTATCATCATAAAGGTTAAAATATCAATATCATTGAGATATAAAAGAAGTATACATATTTGAATAATATTCTTAACTTTCCCAAGTTATAACATGATTTAAGGTCAAAACTCAGTAGTCTTTGAATTTAAATAAACGATAAAACAATCCAAGTTATATTTATTCCAAATGTCAAAGACATAATGTGGTTTTAAGTTCATCTGTGGAAATTATGAATTGTGTAGAAATAGCCCACTGGGTGCGGATTTTATTTTTTAATCTGCAATTCTCACAAATAAAAAGATGACACCTATTAATGCAGCAATATAATGATTAAAAAATGTCACCATTTAATTTATAATGCGGTACATTCCAATTGCAAACTATTTTTTTATTGTTGGAGAAATATTTCAAATATATACATTTCACAGGACAATGCCCACTTGAGTTACATTTATTAATGAAACTTTTTTCTTGCTGAGAGTATACTTGTGTAATATAAGAGCAACTCGTGAGTAACTTGCAATTTTTATTCATGAGGTTCCTTGACACATGTTGCAGAAAATAACAAGATAACAATCACAACTACTACTGCTACTACAATAAATATAAAAATAAATAGATTCTAACAGTGCCAAAGGAATTGTACACCACCCACACCACTCCATCATATCACCCATTGATAACTAAGTAGATCTAAACTATAATTTAGCAATATGGAAAATGTACCATTGGATTCACTGATTTCCACCCAAGCATATGAATTCTTTTATTCACTATTTAAACCCGTCTTTTGTTTCTTATGATCTTTCTTTGGGGAACTCCTGCTGTGGGCCATTCTGAATCAGAATCACCAACTCTCTGATCTCTACATGTAGTGGCTAGGCGAGTGAGTAATTATCAAGGATTATCATAATTACATGTACATACACAAGAAGAAGTTAAGAACAGTTGTCATTTGAGTGATAGGGCTTTGAATTACCGGTAGATGACAGGATTTTTATTTAACAGAATGGTTTTTAATGGATACTGGGAAACAATAAAGCATATCAGTTGGTTCTAAAGCATCGTGGGCTGATACGTGTAGCAAGAGCACTACAGTAAAAAGCCCTGGGGAAACACTGCACACTTTCTTTTGTGCAATATATCAAACAAATGAACTTGCTGTACTTCTCCAATGATAAGCCCACACCTGATAAGTCCAATCCCCACTTCAACATATTTTAGCAATTGTTTATGTTAGGAAAGAAATATCCTATGATAAGCCCACACCTACTTTTAAATCAGTTAATGCACCTAGTCCACTGGGACTATCACAGGAAAAACAGTGTTAGGGTCATTAGGGACTGAACACTACATTTTCAGACGGTGGTGGTGGTGGGTAAACGGAGTTAAAAAAAACCATGTCCAGCCCTTACATTACTTGAAAACAATATTCTTACTCCCATTTGTAGAAAGAAAAAAAAAAAATTATATCCATTAGATTAGTGTACAAAAATTACTTATCTATTGATAAAAAAAAAAAGAAAATATCCTATCGAAAGAGAATCCCAGCCCTCCCCCCAATTAAATGGTCAGTCCTTTAAAGATGGCCTAGAACTCCACACCGGCCTAACCATAACAGATGAAATATATCTGGTACATAAACAGGAAAAAATAATGTTCTTGTTATTATATAGCAAACTTGCTTCTGAAATGAAGCTTTAAAAATTCAATTCACTATTCAGCATACTACCTCCACCACCCTTTTCATAAGTTCACCTAAATTTCAATCACATTTATTGGCTGATCATAAAAAATATAAGCCATCTGAGTGAACGGTAAATTTGGGATCACTTATCTGTTTCAATAAATTCAATATTTGACATTTTTTAACCTTTTTCTTACCCAATCTGACCACAAAAGCAAGTCAAATTAAGTGATGCAGCACACCGAATTGTTTACATTGTTGTCAAGGCTGTTAAAGATATATAACTTGGTACAGAAGCAAACAGTGGCGAGTCAAATGTCTTCTGCAATAAATAATTTCCATGCTTGAAAGGTAATGCAGTTTCCATTATTGCTCAAGCTCACAAAATGCTAGTTTTTCTCGCTGCAAGTATAACTTCTATAGGCATACACTAGAAAACATCACATGACATGATGTGAAATCTTGTATTTTCACATGTGAAAATATAAAGATATAATTTGCATGTGAAAATATAGGAATTTTAAAGAAATGGTAAAAATCTCACCAGTAATTTTCTATATTTCACACTTATAATAAATACCAATGCTCATACTTAAGGGTGAAACAATTAATTGATATATCGATAATTTTCCATATCAATACAAGAGGCGAAGAATCGATACAAAATGATATTTACCCTATACAAATTACTTTAATCTTTAGCAGCAGTGAATAATTATTAGTAATTTGCCTTTTTATTCTTTAAATTGAGAATACATCTGAGAAAGCCACAGCAGGCATATGCACTCATTTCTGTCAGTAAAAAGTAACTATTGATGACAGCCACTCGCCTTCTACAAATTAACACCAAAATCTGCTTTCCCCCCATTCCATGCTAATTATTTTATCCTGTCAGCATGTTCAGCTACTAATAACATATCTCAACGTAAAGAAGACATTTCAGGTTTGTTCTCCATATATGATCTAAGTACTTTACTGATAATTTAATAACCACTGATCAAAATCACAGGGTCTCGTATTGTTGCTTACAATTTACCTATCAGTCATACATGTACTATATAAATACTAAAAGGGAGGACACTTCTCTCCCTTCTCGCGGGACCTATTTAAAAATTGACGCTGATATTTTGAGCTATATTTCGCATAGCATAATAAATTTGGTATCGATGTTTAGCTCAGGCATTCAACTTTGTATGCCTAGACAAAGTTTGACTTACTACCACACCTTTAAGTAATGCCAGATCATTTTCCCACGCCAACGGTCAACATGGCCATGATTGCGCCCGCTTAATATGCAAATGCAACGAGCTGAATGGAATACGGCCCTCTCATTGGTCAACCGAAAATGATGTACTATGCCTGCTGATTATCTGATCATGGTAACGTGGTAAAATGTTCTAGCATTCCTTAGAGGTGTGGTAGTAAGTAAAACTTTGTGTAGGCATACAAAGTCGAATGCCCAAGCTAAATATTGGTACCAAATTTATTACGCCACGCAAAGTGTAGCTTGAAATATCAGCGTTGATTCTTAAATAGGTCATGCAAGAACTGAGAGAAGTGTCCTCCCTTGTAGTATTATATAGTACATGTATGACTGATAGATAAGTTGTAAGCAACAATACAAGCCCCTGTGATCAACATGAAGCAGCCTGAAATGGCCAAAAAAGTTGAATTAAAGTCACTGACAACTAACAGGTAGTCTGTTTGGAAGTATTTTTTTAATATCTTGTCAAGGATGAGAATGGCACATGAACAGATGAGAATTCTGTCTCTGTAATTCGCATACTGAAAATATAACCTATACGTCAACACAATAAATGGCACCACCCTACCACTGACAGACCTTTTAAAGATGAAAAACCTGTCAAGTTGATATGTGTATCGATAATGTATCGTATTGTAGACTGTGTATCGTGAATCATAGAGTTGTATCGTTTCACCCATACTCATAATAAATCTAAATAAGAATATTCTCTTGAACAAGCTGTCATCAAAAATAGGCTGCACTGAGAAACTGCATACTGTACACAACTGGAAAAAAACACCATTGTTACCTTAAATAAATGCAGAGGTTACTCCAAGCATTCTTCATTGAGGGCAAATTTGAAATCTTGGATAAGAAACACCCCTTTTTTAGCCATGGAGATTACTCAATCCCCTCCACGCTCATCCATATTAAAAATATCCCTGATCAAGGGCACAAAATTCAGCTAAAATTTATACTGCCATATTTCTGACATGTGGAAACCTTACCATGTACAGCACCATCCTGTACCTCCCGCACCAAAGTTACCTGTAGATTAAATACAACAACTAATCTTTAATCTCAAGTATGCACTCCGACTAAGACTAATACAAGTTATGTGTTATTTTGACCAACATTGTAACAGGAGTCACGATGATCGAATGTACTTTCAGCATGTCACGGTTACACAGACATAGCCAGTCAAATGGCAGCATCAACCCCACCCCTCCAACATTTGCGAAAACTCTCTCTACAGTGCTAAATCGCTGTTACGTTTGCGAATCCATCCATTACATGTATAGTCATTACCTTGCGCATTCCGTGGCTTAATGGTAAAGCAGCCATTATTTCGAATATCCTGGTCAGTTTGTCCGGAAGCTGACTATAAGCATGCGCATCACACTAGAATGTATGATCAAAGTGGTTAAGCTTAGAAGTGGGCCTAAACTTAGCTAATACGTTGGGTTTTAACTTTAACATTATTTATGATAATGGTTCGACACGTAACAACAATGATGATAAAAAAGCATTTTAAAATCTGCTGTAGTAATGTAAATATACATCCTATCAACAGAAATATCCACAGTATACATGATGTCGCTGGAAGGTTGCACCGCGAATATATATCAAAACTATAAAATGTAAAAATCAACAAATCCTTTCAAATAAACTTGGTTTTAAAGTAAGGTTTAACCTTATTACTATCTCATTCATAATTCTGAAATATCTAATACATTTTTCTTTTAACAGAAATAGTAAGGAATATTGTTTTACTTTTGGGCGACACTAGATATATCCTCTCGGCGACCGCAGTCGCCCAAAGGTTGCTTGTGTGTCGATCAAAGGTTGCATATCTGCTAATATATATATATATATATATATATATATATATATATATATATATATATATAATAATAGTAATAATAATAATAATAATAATAATAAAACACTTCAGAGGTGTTTTCATGTGAGATGAATTGTCATCGATGTTTGCACAAATATGAAACTGGAATAACCAATTTAGATTCATTTGTCTGGTCTTGGAACACATTGGTTTGCATATGCGATAAATACGTGTGGCAATGTTTATTTTGATTCAATAGGATTAGCACCACCGCGTAAATGCACTAATATGTGGATTAGAAGCCATACACGCATTGGTCACGATCGATAACAACAATAAATTGTCGCCTGCAAAGGCAACAATGGATTACCGGTATATGCTCGGCAAACTAAGGTAAATACCCATGCATTTACGCCAGGTAAGTATTTTTTTGACAAATTGATGATTGATCACGATTATGAATAAATTAAACATGCGCGTAGATATTTATGTACGATCAAGAAAAACTGGTCCTGGCCAAGGTAATTCCTTTTTTTGGTGTATGATCTATGGGTGTAATTTGGATTATGGAGTAGCTTAGCCTTACTTCAGATGTGCACCTATAAAAAAACTTCCACCTCCGCTTGGTCATTTTCACTTCCTTGACTTCAAAGATAAAATATGAAGAAAAAAACGAGCAGATAACATTTGTTACTTTTTATATATTTTGCGATTCATACATTGCACTTTCTAAAGCTGGTATTGCCTACTCTAGCAAAATTCATTTTCCCTATTTTAATAACTGCTAAAGGTAGTGTACTTTGGACTAGTTCAGGCTGATTTTTCTAGCACATGGGAGCAGCCATTTTAGTTAGCTGTGAGTTTAGTAGAGGTATTGAATTGAAAATCATATTGCGATACATTACAATATTATGTGAAATATTACAATATTATTGCAAAATATTGATTTAAGAATGGAATGATCACCTCTGCAAACTGCTTCCTACCTGGAACATTGTATCGAGGGAGAAGTTTATGTAAACGGTCTCTAAATGCTGGCGAATCCACTATTCGTTATGGATGCAAGTCCTTTATGATGAATCTGTACACCTTGACAGTTATCAGTAAAGCACATGAAGACTGGGAGGGGTATTTTGTGCCAAGGAGCCCTGGTAAGATTCTCGGTTGGCAGTGACACTTTAGTTTTAGAAAGATCAGAATTGTGATCACACGATAAACTCTCATCAGTAGACATCAATGATCTATTGGCTGTCTTCTTGTAATGCCCAATTTTCCCAGGATGGTGCTTGTTCATATGGTAGGTTAGACTTGTGGTTCCATCAGAAAACTTAACATGAGCCTCACATATCAGCACACAGCAATTGCCCTCATCAATCTTCCTGTCCGTTTTACTCTTTCTTAACGCAAAATGAATCCATGTTGCCGACCATGCTTTCTAATTTTTCACCAGATCGTACTCAGCCATGCTTGAAATGCTTGTTGCTCAAGGTCAATGTCAGTTAGTTATCAATGTCTGCAAGGTGCTTATTTGTTGACATAGAGAAGCTAAGGCTTCAGAAGGATGAAGATTAACATTGATGCAACTTCCCAGGGAAACAAAATATAAATCTTACTGAAGCAGATCACCGAAGGTACAGGTATGGAATTCAATCGGTCATTGTCAGTTGGAAACTATTTTAAGTGGTGAAACATTGCGAATATTAATTTATTAAAATAACAGAGTTTCATTGCAGCTTTTTATCAAAATTTACGTCAATATCGTACTATACCAATATAATATATTTATATCGCGATGATTGTATCGCAGGTTCAGTAACACAATATACCGATATTCGATATTATCGCACACCCCTAGAGCTTAGATCATGTACAATTTCCACAAGTACAGTATGTAAAGAAATTTCAGGCCCCGGTACATGAAAGTATCATAGAGGTATGTCAACATTCTCTCCATTGTGCAGGTTGTAAATACAAACAACTTCACCTTACACGTCACTCTCTCTGTACGTAACATCTGTAGAGTGCCACCTAAAATACAGCTCTATTCCCACAAAACGAAGAGAAGTCATACAAAAATTCTCCACACATTATATTTATTTACGTAAATAAAGCCTCTCCTGTCTGAAACCATCCTCAATCCAGACAGTTTCTGGATTTTTCAAGAAACTTTTCTCAGGGCCATATGGTTTAAAAGGAAAGCTATAGTATGGGCCCGTCCATTCTGAATCATTCACAACCTTTGGTCTTTGAAAGTATTTACCTGGGCCAGTTACTGTCTAGCTGAGGATTATTTAATCCCTTTATACCTTACAAAATTTCAAACCAAACCTTGTTCTGTCTGTGCAGACTTTTTTAATTTGGAAAAATAAAGTGGTTAACGATGAGCACAAATACCATCCGCTATAATCAGTAAAATTAAAATAAAGTCTACGAAACTAGTGAAAAAAATTATCTGAATCATAAAAATGTAATGTAAGTAGAATACAGACTTTATCATTTTGTTCTTAATTATATGCCACACATTTCAAAATAATGCAGTCTGAATAAAAATGTCTTTATAAGATTTTTTAACATTCATAATTAAGTAGCATTTAAAATGTTAGTGCTTAGACTACATTTAAAGTAATAATTAAAATATTCAGATGACAATAGTTTTTACATTTTTTTTATTACCAAATCAGTGATGAATACAAATAAAGATAGAAATGTAAAATCAACTAGTTGATACTTTTATTGTAAGGTGCATGGTTGTGATGTGGATCTATCCTGTATAACCATGCAAGATGCCTACTACTTTAAGGCCAAAAAAAATTTTGTGTGTGGTTCAGGTTACATAGCCAAAAAAAGTAGGGTAGGTTGGAAGGCTTAAATAATAAAAAAAAAAAATACATGAATACATGTATATGTACTATAATTAAGGTTCACCGTGAGTAAACCTTTCTGCCTTAAGATGCGTCTATGTATTTATGTACACTTGGCAACAAGTTTTGTTGGAAGAGGACCATAGTCCATTTTCAAGAGTAGTACCATGAACCTTCTGCAAACAAATGACAATTTTCTCACAAACAGGCTCAAGTGGATTTGGACCTCTGGAGTTTATGGTGACGACTCACAAACAACACCATTATCTGTTTCATACGTTTTAATTTGCTGGCTATTTGTTTTAATGTATACATTTAGCATGGAAAAACAAATCTATGTCTGAAAATGAGCATGGTGAATTTAGTTTGCTTAATACCATCTTCATGTCTCTCAGACTTGATTTATACTAGAGACATTTCTAACATCATATCCGTCCTTGTCTGCAGCTGTCGGTGAAACTGAACAGTGCATCCGGTCTTCTTTTGGGCTGAAGACTGGGTGTTTTGATTGAAACGGGTCCATGAATGTCCAATCATGATTGATTGACAATAAATAATTGCCACTGTTGCCGGGACAGCAGTTATTAAGCTTCACAGCGATTAGAGTAGAAGGGATGCTTCTTCCACATGCCATGTTGTTTGTAGTTCATCACTGCGCATGTCTGTTTTACAAGCAAACAAGCAAACAAAACAGAGTATTCCTATTGCTACTTTGGTATGGTCTAATTCAGTACAAATCGTCATCATCACAGACGGGGTTGATGACTCGGCAAAATTTTTTTTGTTTTATTTTAGCGAAAAAAAAAAACGTAGGCTCGGAGGCTAAACACTAGGGTCGGTCGGGTAACCTGAGCCAACCATATTTTTTCTTTTGGCCTAAAGACTATGACTACAATAAATGGATACAAAACAACATTAACAAAATTCTCTAAATCATATGTCATTCTCTAAGTCATAAATATATCAGATAATTAGATTATAGATTTGTATCATTTTTATATCAGATGTTAAACATTTCAAAAAATTGCAGTAAGAATGTCTTTTCACCATCTAAATATATTTAATTCATATGTACATGGCATTTAGCATGCCAGCAATTTGATAAACATATAAAAACAGCATGTAATGTAGACATTATAATTATAATTATTATTGATATTGTTCAAAATACAAATAATTCCTAAATATAAGTGTAAATGTCTGATAAACATATAAATCATTATTATTAAGATTATTTATTTTACAATCTGATTCAATTTCTTTATTTTAAAATTGTGATAAAAAAATATCAGCATTATTATACAGTATTATTTCTATTTTCATTTGTATTCATATTTGATCTAGGAAACAAGTATTGTCATCTGAATATTTTAATTATTACTTATTCTGCATGCATGTGTATATGTTTTTGTTTGTGTTTTTTTGTCTTCTATAATAATAATAATGTCTAAATTATTAGCTATTTTAAATGGACTTAATTATGATTTTTACGAATATATTATAATGCCATTTTTATTCCAACTGCATTATTTTGGAATGTTTGGCATATAATTAACAAAGAAATGATAAAGTCCACATTTTACTTGCATTATATTTTTATGATTCAGACAATTTTTTTCACTGTTGTTTCGTAGCCTTTATTTTAATTTTACTGATTACAGCTGATGGTATTATGCACGTTTTATACAGTATAAATGTACCGACTTTAAGTTTTACCTGCGCGAGGATCCGCGTCGCTATCATGCACCTTACGACGTGTATTAGGCCGTGCTTGTACTATAAATAACATTTCTTTAACATTGCTCTCGCCATTAAAAATTTTATTTTTCTAAATTAAAAAAAGTTTGCGCAGACAGAACAAGGTTTGGTTTGAAATTTTGTAAGGTATAAAGGGATTAAATAATCCTCAGCTAGATAGTAACTGGCCCTGGTAAATACTGTCAAAGACAGAAGGTGGTGTATCATCCAACACCCTATTTTGACGCTTACCTAATTTTACGCAGTGTCATAAACTCCCAGTTCTCGAGAGAACTCATCTTTCAATGACGTCAAAACCACAACATTAATTTACACTGATCAACATTGAGTCACACAGACCACAACATTTGCCGAAAATCCTATCCTTGTCGGTTGTGAAATGAAACAAAGATACATACCTTGAAAAAAAAACGCCATTTCACTAATTCTCTTTTTTTCAATCAGTAAGTCCTCATAAAAATCCTTACTAACTATTCTGATGGGACAAATAAACTTCCCACCATAATAGGTATCCAGTCGGCTACTCAACGCGTGTTAGCAACGTGATTCACAGCTGATAATGCATCAGTAACACTGTTTAGAAAGGTGTACACTGTTATACAGTTTGATGTGGATCTGTCATAACTGATTTTCAGTGGTTCTTTCTTATTATAATTTGTGGAAATTTACAAGAAACATATACTTTTACGATATATTTCATAATTAAATTAGTATCCTTTACATTTTTGCTTATTTAAATAAAAGTCTTAGGATTTTTTATCTGATAATTAGGCAATATTAATTTAAAAAGTGATTTTTCAATAATCTTTGAAGACATTCTTGATATTTAACTTATTTTGACCAATTTATTTTTTAAAGATTTGTTTGATAATGGCAAGAATGATTATTAATGAAAATAAAACCTTCTCCTGTAACTGTATGTCTTCTGTCTGTGATTATTTGTATTCTGGATAAAAAAAAGTTGTGAAGGATGCAAAACAGTTTTGATGTTCCAAAAACTTTACATTCAAGGATTGAGGCTCTGCATGTTCACAATGCCAATTAAGTATTGGGAAAAAAGACACATGCTAAATCTAATAATATTTTAATAATAAGGACACGATTTTATAATAATACCATCATGACTTTTAAAAATTTGATTCTTTTTGCTTTCGAGACAATATCTGTACCAAAATTACATTTATGATAAATGTAAGAAAAGCTTTAGGAATGCCAAGTTAAATATCTTTCTGTAATTTTTCCGATAAACTTAAGTTTTCTATGTCATATTGATGTTCCTCATCAATATAGTTTAATTCCCTGACCGTATGTACAAAAGTGTCACTAAAAGAAAGACTTCTGTGAAGTGCGTCATAATGGGTGACGTAATACACAAACTTTCCGACAAGGGGTCGTCTGGTTCAAAGCATGCAAAGAAGAGTATTAGGGAATATATCTATGTCATTTTTTATGCATACTTTGCTAAAATAACTAATGTTTCTATATAATGAGAGGTATCACTATGAAAGGAGTATATTTATGACATGGTGAAAGTAAGTACTTATGTGCGTCAAAATAGGGGACTCCAAGATACGATTCAGAATGGAACGGGCCCATACTATATAGAAGGTTTCATTTGCGCAGACGATGAAGTAAATTTTCCCGCCATCCATGAAATAATCCAAATTCGAGTTTAAAAAATGGGAGGCCAGTAAATAGGGGTACCATCTCTGTACAAAAATGGTAAGATGGTGGCATTCTGCTGACGGAAGCCCATCCTGGCTACGTTGTTATCGCTATTTGAATGTTCCATTTCGGATCACTTCTCAGTAGTGATTATGTGACCCCTGACCCCTAAAAATTGTATTTGACTGAGGTTTTCTAAAATAGTATCTTCCAATGAATATGACATATATACTGGCTTTATGGCATTTTTTCTTGTCATTTGCATTGTCATTATGTTGCATTTTTTAGGTTGAATCGTATGCGCCACTTTGAATTTCTTACGAGTTGTAACTAGCAACAGGGGATGATTTTTTCGGAATTATAGAATATACAAAAATTGAATGTTTTCTGCATAATTTGAGTGTGCAGATTTCAAAAATGAACCCACCTTTATGATATCTTTTCAAATAAATTCACAGGAAGCGTTCAAACACATGTACCATTCACCATTTTTAATATTGGTCTTTGGCACTTTTTGCAAATTCCTGACCTCATGTTATTTAAAGCTGAAATTTGCATATTTCTTACATATGTTTATATAGAAATGTTTTGTCAACATTTAGCTTTAAGAATAAATTGACTTTTTCTATGTTCCAGGTATTTCAGAAGCCCCCCAGTGCCTTTTTTACAAGCACCCCCCTAACATTTTTGCATGAAATACTATATTTTTCAGTCATACACAAGTTGAAATTATATGTTGCTTTTAAAATGGAACCTTTTCTGCATAATTTGAGTGTGCAGAATTCAAAAATGAACCCATCTTTATTATATCTTTTCAAATAAATTCACAGGAAGCATTCAAACACATGAACCGTCCACCATTGTTAATATTGGTCTTTGGTCACTTTTTGCAAATTCTTGACATCATGTTATTTCATGATGAAAGTTGCATATTTCTTACATTTGGTTATATATAAATGTTTTGTGAACATTCAGCTTCAAGAATAAATTAACTTTTTCTATGTTCCAGGTACTTCTGAAGCCTTTCAGTTCCTTTTTATCACGTGCCCCCCTAAAATTTTTGCATGAAATAGCATAATCATGAGTCATACACAAGTTTAAATTGTATGTTACTCTTAAAAGCAATAGTGCAAATGCATTACAGTGTTCTTGTACATATATACATTGATCAGAAATCACAATTTAGTAAATAACAATTGCCATTTTAGAATTTAGTTATTATAAGATATTTTTGGTCAGTTTTCATATCTATAAAATAAAATCAATGACAAAAAAACATAAAAATGACTTACTTTGAATACTTCCACAATTCTACTACTGGCACTGATTTGGTTCTCAAGAAATAGTTACGATTATGTTTTTGTTTAAATAGAGAAATACTACAGATAGATTTTCTGTTCTTTATTATGACAATATTCATATTGATATTCACAAAAAATGTCATGAAATGGATTTGTTTTCATTTTCAAAATTCTTTCAGTTGACATCATGTTATTTCATGATGAAAGTTTGAATACCAGTGTCTCTAGCTAAGAATCGTACCTAGAGCAGATGACCTGACATTGATGATATCTAAATGATCACAATCACATACTTATTATCAATATCATTATCAGTATCACCCGTCGAGTCTATATTCTCAAAATTACATTACACAACAAAAGTTGTACCAAAATGTTGTAATAAATTTGGTATAATGAATGACAATACGTTTTTATAATCCGATTCCTTTGTATAAACGTCTGCCCTTTCATAAAATCAAGTTTACGTGTGTTTTTGAACCCAATTTATGTCGTGTTGTTGTCATTGTTTCCATTTTGTACGTACCCATGTGCCGGGAAGAGTTACCGTTCTTGCTGGCATGGGTGACCTTTAAAAAGACGTAATTCGTGGGTTTTCCGCAAATATTCGCACACATTTTACGATTATTCTCGTAAAAAGAACTACAAAGTAATTAAAAAGTAGGCGTAGATGAGCGTATATGTTCGTTTACTTACTTTTTCTGCGTTTTGAAAAGATCGGTTTTCGTTTATTTATCCCGAATATGTTGTACAAAAGGTCCAATTTCATATACGCTAAATATAGACATTTGACTTTTCAACCATGAATACATTCGGATATAATAATGTCGGCTTTTTACATACGAAAGCGGAGAAAGTACCAGGTGTAATGAGGTTGACATTTTGAGAAAATGTTAATCTTGATCGCCAGTGCCCTCTAGCGGCTGTGCCTGTTGCTATTGTTACACATCAATGAAAACGTCAGATGCATTCCACGTCAATAAATGGACTGCTAAATAAAATAGAGTAAAATTACACTCCACAAAAATCCCATTATTTCTTAATAGAAATTCTGAATTGGACTCACGAGTGTCTCCTGTGCATGCTACTTCATTTTTTTCCCACCTCTTCAACTTCTCCAGCAAAGTATTGTCCAGTATCCAACAGCGCATGCGTCGCAGCATTATCACTTTCGCGCATGCGTGAACGATGGAGTGTGAAGAGACTGTGTATCGAAAATATAGCGGTTACAGTAATTTGTGTAAACCCGGGCTTACACACGTCTTAAAAGTGCCGCCAACTAAGACAGTCCAAATTTTCATTTTTTCTTCATGAAACATACAAAATTAGCCGAAATTCGCATTTTGGCAAGTGAAGACTTGAATCGGGTCCTCACTTGCTTTTTAAGTCCCCATTTGTTGGTGTGTATTCAACATCTGGTCTTCACTTGGCAGCAGTTACACACACACACACACACGACATATTATTAATCTTGTGTAGAGACTCTAGGGCAAAAAAGCAGGTGTTATGTTTTGGATTGCAATCATGTATGTGTAACATAATATTTAAATTTTAGTCCTTTTTTGCTCTGGATCTGGACAGGAGATTTTCCACAGAAATAATAACGGATAAAAATGAAGCAAATGTTGCTTTCTGGTTATTTTTTCACCTCCTTTTTTATTATTTGCAAAATTAAAGGGATGGCAGCGTATCTGCTGCCTCTCCTGTTCAAGTGCTCTTTAAGTGGGTGTTTTTCCCCATATATCTACAAATCGAACGTTAAAATAATGACAACTGAATGGCTGGTGGATCAATATTACGGATATTACACGTAAGGTCATTGCAGTCGTGTAATTGTCTGACAAAATAACTATATATTTATTCTGAATCCGCTAATTTTCACTCATCTTCATTTACTTTTTTTTTTATACACCCGCCATATCGCGGAACGTATATTAATATGGTGTTCCGTCTGTCCCTCTGTCAGCCCGTAAATTTGCCATATTATCTTGAGTTCTATTCGTCTGATGGACATGACACTTTACAGGAATGTATTTCTCGGGTAACGACGAAAACTATTCATTTGGAGGTTAGTCCATCAAATATCAAGATCACAGAGGCTAACAAACTCTCTCTGTCCGTCAGTAAACTTTTCTTTTCTGGATGATAAGTTGATTTCTATTTGTCCGATGGTCATGCAACTTCATAGGAATGTTTCTTATGTGGAGAGGATGGGCACCATTGGTTTGGGGGTTGGTTCAGTCAAGGTCAAGATGACGACGGCTTAAAATAGTTTTTCCGTCTGTCCGTCAAACGTTTTCATTTTCGGATGGTAACTTCACTTCTATTTGTCTGATGGCCATAAGACTTCATAGCAATGTAACTTTTGGGTAGAAAACGAACGCTATTGATCTTTTACCCTTGTCCCGCAACTAGGATATTTCGAAAATATTTAAAGAGATAAAAGTTTACTATACTAAAAATACATGTTATAAGCCACTGAATACAATACAAGCCACTGCCATTTTTGAAAACTACACTCTAAAATTTGACAGTGGTGAATCAATGAAAATATACAAATCACAGTGTGACATGAATTTTTGTCAGAATCCACTAAACTAAGCAATATGGGTGGAAACTTTGCGGTATTTCTTACTGGCATACGATAGATAAACAAAGAATTAGCGAAATCAATTTCAGGTTTATTTCCAGATGCGAAAACTTCAGTCTAAATGTAAAATGACATTGCCTAATGATAATGCGTTCAAATCGAATAACAACAACAGTGACTTAAACAAAATAATTGTATCTGCAAAAATTTCAAAATGCCACCACAGCATGACTGGATACACGATACATCCATGGCAAAAAGAAGTACTTGATTGATACAGGGTCAGAAGAACATAAAACTGTACGCCAAGGTTTCGGGGAAACCTACATGAGATGTTGTGTTAGCCGTTTACAAAGGTAAATGTATCTACGGGGCGTGTACTATCGAATATCGGCGAACATTGCCAGTTGATGAAACGAATTCTATGGCGGACAAGAAAGAATCTACTGTTTTAACACACATCTTTCTGCAAGACATTAATGGCTTGACAGATGAGGGAATATCTAGACTGAATCAAAGTCAGACCATGCATAATGTGCATATTGGGTGCATGTCCAAAACAGAACGTCTTTTACGCAGTCTGTTTCGACAGTATCAAACAGTGTTAAATAGTTGATGGAGCTTCTAATTCTTGGACAGCAAGGTTATGACACAGATGAGAAAAATGGTAATATTCCCACAGTAAAACCACAGATACAAACTTGAAAGTGGACTATGTTGTTGGTGTTGATGGTATCTTTTTGTTACTGAGTAACATGGATATGAAAATGGGTAGCATCATTGGATACAACAGCAATTTACATAAATCTAGTGACTCGTTTAAACTGGGGTTAAACCCTACCATTCATGCTGATGTAACCAAGAGAGATGTTCCAAAGGCTGATAAACAACCCGTAACAGTAAGATAAATAACTGTAGATGACAAACTTAAAGACATATTCGGCAAAAAAATATATAGATAAGAATAACTAAGATGTCTATAGTTCTACTGTCAGGTCTGTCAATCCTGTCAGATTCTCTGGCATTCAGAAGACGCATGGTACTTTAGAAACACAAAAAGAAATCTAGAAATCTAGTATCGACCATACAATAAACAATGTTTTTTTTTTTTGTTTTTGTTTTTTTTTTTTTTTTTTTGCTGTTTTTTTTTAATACTCATGTTTGTGGGAGCTGCTATGGTTTACTTTTTGAAATAGGTAAGGAACCTTTAACTCTTCTAGTTGCTTTATTTAGGCAACCAGCCTATCACACCACCAATAATTCCAGATAAAGCGGAGTCTGCTCTTTGGGCTAAACAAAACAAAAATCGGCTGAATTTTTAAAGCTTTATTTTATCATTAAAAAAAAAATGATTGGCCTGGAGTATGTGGAGTTGAGGTAGAAGAAGTATGTGGAGTAGAAAAAACAGTGCTTCTTACAAAATTTTGCTTTAGATAGAGCAACTGTTGATATTTTGATTGCTATCGTTCCAACAATAGCAACTATTGTTACACTTTTTCCTTTCAACAGTTGTTTCAGCGTTTCACCTAACGGTAATTTTCCCTGACTTTTAAGTTGATTTTTCCAGTTGTTTCTCTGAAAGTTCTCTCCAGCTGTTTTAGATATCGAACTATTTGGGCTGGTGTATTTTTTAACACTTGTCAACTGTTCTTGTATAATAGCCTTTAAAAAGCTTTCACATTGATGGTGTCCCTGTTAGCTTTTCAATCTGTTCTTCATTCATTTCAATATCAAGTTTCATGAACTCTCTTTTGATTTGACATCTGTAACAACATTTACATATCCCCTTAATTCTCTTTCCTCTTCTGTAGTGAATAAAGTTTTTTCCTGCAAGTGTGAGTTTTCCATTTTGAATGTTTTCGTTATAATCATCAATAATAGTCTCTGCTTCTCTTACCTACTGGTCAAATAGCTACTTTGTGTCTATTGTTTGTACGTCTATTTCCGTGGGCACTTGTATTGGTTGTCTGAAAGTAACTGATGATTCAATAGGATATTCTCTTTCAGACATGCTACGCAAATTAGGTTTTGTCTCAGACAATTGAATTTACACAAGATCCACCGTTTATTCTGTATTTCTAAGACTATGTTATAGATTCTAAAATTCATATGTTATGGTGGAAGTAGGAACAGTTGGACTTTCCCCAATATATTCCCAAGGATCTTTCGTGTCTTCTGTGTCTCTAAGTCTACGTAATCTTGTCATAAATTCATCTTCTTGGACTGAAGTAGAATCTATTTGCTTGTTTGCTACATACTCATCGTTTTATTCATGAACAAATAAAGATCATGTTGGTTCTCTCGCTGATGTACTAAGTGATAAAGGTATCAGGCCACGATTTTGAGTATTTAAATCAAATGGATTACTTAATACGTCTAAGGAGTTGATATATATTTCACGATTGCTACCTCTATCCATACCTATCGCATATTTCTTACAAAGTTTGAACCATTCTCGTAAATGTGTCCTCATTTTCTTTTATAGTTTGCTCTGTAGTGTCAACAATTAGTATGTGTTCATCTTCAAAACCACTTGCAAGATTTACAGATCTATCAGCCAGAGTTCATCATATTCATAATTAGAATCATGAAATTCTCTCAGTTCAAAATCTTCATCCCCTTCAGCCATTTTTCTCAGCTAATTAAATGGCGAAGAAAATGGATAGATCACATCTGGAAAAAGAATTGGGATTTATTGAAGCCAAAAAACAGATCCATTTATTCTGGAACAGTACCTGCTGACCTGAAATTGAAGAGTACAAGCAGGAATTAAACATAGCTATTGCAAATGGAACATACCAAAAGATAACCGATAAAAGCTTGACTGCAAAGTAGTTCGAAAACACAGAAGATAAACGACTAAAATGATATGTTAAATATTTGTCAATGTCAGAGTTGCAGAAATCTCCAAATTATATTCGGATGTTGTAATTTACAGTGACATTATTGATCTGCAAAATTCATCCAATCGACAACTTTTACATTTTACAAAATGAATTTAAAGATGACCACATGATATATAATGGAATAAGATATTTCACCAGACATGTATCATTTAAACGAGGCTTGCCTCTATCTGCACTGAGTGCCAGTTTGATAACGTTTAAGCATGTAGACTTCAACAAGACAACAGAAGGCATCGTGGAAATAAAAGATGTTTAAAAAATGACTGACATTTAAATGCGTACAGGGCACTTTGTTATTGATGTTGCTGTGCCTTTAACCACACTCGCGACAACACTTTAATTCTGTTCAGGATTTCCTCAATAATGAATTTTCTTCATTAGAGGCATTTTGTCATTTTCGGGGGATCTGTTTTCACTGGCTAGCATGTATCAAGAATTTGTCCAGTGGAAACATCTCCTTTGTTCACCAGGATTAGATAAATAATAATAAAAAAACAACAACATGGTATTACTTGATCTATGTCTAGTTCATGCTCGCTGACACCGTAAGGTTTTGTGAAGTTTAGCCACCTTTGAGAAACTCTGTCGCCCATATTATTTTTACATTTATGCAAGCTTGTTTGCTCAGCCTATCAGGCAAATCAATATAGGATCTTCCTTTTATCTAACTGTCTACGTGCAGTGTTAACATTCGTTTCTATCAAACATCCACCTCGTACATTCACTTATTCCTTGACCAAATTTAGTATGTAAAATGGCAAACAAACGTTGAATGGTATCTTTTTATGCAGTTGTATGTTAGGTGGTTTCGTGATGTCATTCACATGTTGAGGGTAGTTTTAGTAGTAGGCGAATAATAAGATCGTTATAGAACTGTAATCTGAATTAATAAGTGAATAATTTTATTTTATTTGTTGTGCGTGTGCTGGCAGCGCGAGGTGAAGAGGAATTGGGGGGAGGGGTGTATTGCCCCCGGGCGCTTTTTTGCAGCTGAAATTTTCATAATATTTCACCTCATCTTAGTCTAACGGCGGAAATTTTTCACAAAACTTATATTTTTTGGGGGTGGGGGTGGAGGTTGGCAACTGACAAAAAACTGTTCTCTGTGGCATGGTAGGGGCGCCACTAAAGAACATTGTCCCCGGGCGCCTCTGTAGGGGCGCCATTAAAAAACATTGCCCCGGGCGTCTCGACTCAGACTCTCGCGCCGCCACTGTGTGCGTGGGCGCCAGAAAGATCAAAGTATTTACATTTAACTAGTAGTCTCGTGCTGAAATTATTTATTTACTTAGGTGGCAATACTGCTCATAACATTCAATTTGTCCCCCCCCCCCCCTCTCTCTCTCTCTCTCTCTCTCTCCATGGGTTGAAATTCGTTGATGGGTGTGAATTAAATTCAGGAGTTGAATATTTATGGGAGTGGTAATTATATCTGACACCGTTCTTGTTTTTTTTTTTTTTTACTTTCGCCCGGTATAGGCGTTTAGAACACATGGCGACCGAGGAAAAACTGGTGTCCGTGGACTATGAAGTTTTTGGAAAAGTTCAAGGTAAGTAAAGCTGATCATAGACAGTCTGTCTTAAATATTTTAATTTTATTTAATAGTCAGTAGTACCTAAATGAAACTTGCAATAGTTTATGTACAGATGCCGGGTCGTGCTAAAACGCTAATTATATCCTCAAACAGCCATATTTCGTGACCTTAACGTGAATTTTGACGCGTTCGTTATAATATTGTGAGAATCTTTCAAATAACCATATCAAGTGTTCAACCATATCTACTTCATGTAATCATCGTTAAAAAATATTTGTCATTCATGTACTTTAGTTTAGAATTACCGTTTTTCCGACCGTGTGTAAGTCTACTTATTTCCGGTAAAGCATCCATGGTTCGTGACGCTGACTAAAGTCACGTGGCATATGACCGGAATGTGCCAGTTAGGTCAAGGTATGGATATTATTAGTTTAAAGCGTCACCGTGTTTTTTAAATAATTTTTTTTAAAACAATGAATTTTTTTTTACTGGTCGTTCTATATGCAGTTTGTGCACTTATATTACTGCTTGCTTGTTATTTTAAAGTATAAAAATATATGAATCAATAGAGAGAGAGAGAGAGGGAGAGAAATTTAAAAATAGACACTGGTGAATGGATACACATGTTATTATAATAGATTCAATGCCTTTTGATGTAGAATATATGTTCATTATGAAATAGTACTGAAACGAAAAAGTCCATAGTGAATATACATTTCCAGTGTAAATTTTTCTTACGTTGTGTAAGAACCCCACATGATTAAAACCAGATATATGTATTTACATTGGCTTTGCCGTTGTATAAATTCCCAAAGTGGGTTTTCCTGTTGAAGATATGTAAACAAAGCCAACATGTGATCAGCGGACCTATCTTTAGCATATAATACAAAATTCAAGGCCAAAATGCCGGACACAGATAAGGCATTAGTGAAAATATAGATTTTCATTCTGATTTTTAAATTATATGAAATCACCTGTTTAAGTTTCATTTTGTCTGATTTTACTTATTAAATACTTGCTGTCATTCTTGAATAACGCTGGTGACACAGTTGATGATGTTATTATCTCGAAACAAGCACGTTAGGTCGCGAGAAACATGGCACACGATTGAAGGACTATCATGAATTCAGGTTGATAGATATGACCAAGTGCTAAAACGCTTACCTGCTGACCATTGTAAATGTCTGTCATATTCATTCATTTGCTGATTTTCACGACAAAAAAGGACGGGTTGGACTATTTTATCGTGGTTTATCATGGGAAGTCATATATTTGACAAATTAATCGAATTTCAAGACCCGTCACGGAACATGCTGAACAATCCTCCATACAAACAGTAGCATGAACCAATGATTTTTTTTATTTAAAAGATAACTGAAGCAAAATTTGGACACATATAATACTATTACATAGAAGCATAAAAATGTTTATTTTATTAAAATATGTACGAAATTGTATTTTGTGTTAATTTGTTTCTAACAACGTCAACATAACAATTACCTATACAGCAGAAGAGCTTATGGGATGGTCGTCCGTCATCTTTTGTCTGTCGTCCATCATCCATCGTCCGTCTGTCCATTTCTTATCGCTACTCGTCCTAAACTACCTGGAGGATTGCCATGAAATTTTACACACACATTCGTCCCATGGTCTAGTTGTTCCTAAATGAAAATGATGCTGTTTGGAAATCCAATATGGCCACCACTGTGGCCATCTTGAAAATCTTTTTATCGCTACTCCTAAATGGATGCTTCTATCAGTATGGGCTTTTCACTACAAGATTTCTTATGATGTCTATTTGGTCCTAAATGAAAATGGTGCTGATCTAATGTTCAATATGGCCACCATGGCAGCCATGTTGAAAATCTTGTTATCCTTACTTCTCCTGAATGGATGGTTATATCAGCATGCAGTTTTCACTAAAATACTTCTTATGATGTATAGTTGGTCCTAAATGAAAATGGTGACAATCTGACGTCCAACATGACCCCCATAGCAACCATCTTGGAAGTCTTGTTTTTGCTACTCATACATGGATGGTCATATCAACATTGGGTTTTCACTGAAAGACTTCTTATGGTGTCTAGCTGGTCCTAAGTGAAAATGGTATGGACCTGACATCCAATATGGCCACTATGGCAGACATATTAAAAATCTTATCACCACTCTACATGAACAGAAAGTCATATTGAAATGGGGTTTTCACCAGAAGACTTCATACAATGCCCAGTTGGTCTCAGCAGCGCGAGATGGTTTCAGCACTCAACAGTTAAAAGGTAGAAATGGTCTTATCTTGAATTCCTGGAAATTCTTTCGCCCAGTAGAGCATTAGTTCTTTCTAGGGACTCTTGTTTTCATTTTTATGTTCAAAAGAAATAACTGCATGAAGTTTGAAACTTTTGTTGGAAAATATTGTATTCATCAGCTATTATGATTACAAACATGACGTACGATCATTGCCTTATCATTTGTTTACAAATCTACCAACTGAAGTTTGTAGCTCTTCCTGTATTGGCAGAATGACATCTGTGACTGAGACGTGGAATTATTTGCCTTTTAGCAGTTTTGGACCGTCAAGGTATGAACATAAATCAATTAATATATAATTCGCATTTTTAGTTGTAGAATGTAATGTTTCTATTGTGATAGAGAGATTTTGTTTTTGGCTGATTGTTTTACCATGTTTACGGATGCTTTCTTCCACATGTAAACACCATGCCGCATGCGAGGTGGTGCCGTTTTCAAACAACTCAAATTTGGTCTCTCTGCCAATGTATTTAGTCAATACATAAAATTATATGAATTTTTGGCTTATTTCTATGGCCTTTGACTCGTATTAAATGAATTATATTGATATATTGGGGCATTTTTGCAAAGAAAAATAGCGAGGATGGGGTTGGGTTGCTGTGTTAAAATGCCTCAAATTAAATTGTGCATGCACTTAGATCAAGAGCGTAAGATTTATTGTTCTCCCCCCTCCCGCCAAGTATAATAAAATAAAATGAAATAAATTATAAGCAAAATTAAAAAGAAATATTTATGTTTAGACAGATGTATGCATGTTGATATACATAAATGTAAAAAACAAAATGCACATTAAATTTTGATAATTACAGGCATGAATGAACCATGTTATAGTTGGTGGGAAATAATCTAATGCTGGCATTTTTTCCAGCTCTAATTATGTACATGAGCTTTTTGTGGGTAATAAACACACGGGTAAATCACGGTATTTGGCCCAGATGTGTTGCACATGGGGGTCAAATTTCAATTTCACAGAATTCTGTTGAAACAACTTGATTTTGGAAGTTGAACACTTTGAACCTCTGAAAATTTAATGGTTTATTGAAGAGAAAATGGCAAGTTTATTTTTTTCATGTTTGCTGGAGGTAGAGTAGGTTCTGGTTACAAACACTACAGGGTGAATATAACAAGCAAAGTCAGTCATGGTTTTCACTTGAACATTTAATTTTTTGTAATATAACAAACTTGAACTCATAAACAAACAAAAATAATAACTTTTATGTGACTAGATAGGTCATAGGCGAATAAAACCTTACCCTCTCTTCAACACCTGTGAAACACTATTTTAACAGAGCATAACTTTATCAGAATATACTTACAAGGTCAAGGGAAATGGAAAATATTGCTTTGATATTGTTGTTTGAACCTATAGGCAATAATCAACCACATGTTCGAGTTCCCGAACTGCATATGAAAAAAATTAAATTAATGTACCAGACAAGGGTTCAAACAGTTACAGACAATACATAATTCATGAAATGAATAAACTTATTTTGACATGTTCTGCTTAAATAATCTCTTTCATTCCTTTATCATTAAACAGAAATTGAAAAGATAATGAAATCTTGGAAGATTGGTACATTTGTTATTAACTAGAGCACATTAACAGTCTTGCAAAACTGAAATTATGAACCTTTCATATCAAATTATAACAACAAGCTATCAGTATAATGCTAAACTTATGAAATTAAGTGTTTAATGAATATATACAAACAAACTGAGGTGTTTCTTTAGCACTGTTTGTCCCACAGTGGCATCTCTTAATTACAGCTCCACGAATGATGTTATATGCATTCCTTTTGTGCTCTCTTTTGCTGTTGGCTCTTTCACTTCAGTTAGACTTTCCTGAATTCTTTTTAAGTATTATCTGCTACATCAATTTTCTTCTGCATTCTGGACTTGCAATAACATTCTGTTGTGTGAGAATCTTTGAGGTAGATGGAGAGTTAATCAAATGTTTTAATACTTCAGCTTTTCTCTTTGGATTTTTTGGAAGAGCTGATTTCACTTTCCTCAGACTTCTGTACTTGGAATATCTGGAAGAAAAGATATTCCCATCTTGCTGTGACGAACTGGCAAGATCTAGTTCTGAGTTGTTTAATGAACCCTGCTTACTTCCTTTCAGTTGGACTCTCAATCTCCATATTTGGGTTCTTTGAACAGCTGTTTTCTTTTTCAGAAGTGATGTCTGTCTCTTAGTTTTCAGCTGTTCTTCTGGGGTATTGTTTGTTCTGTCTGCAGACTTATTGTTGCCCTACAATAATGTTTTCTTGTTTTTGACCTTTTCTCTGTAACGTTGCATTTCATTGCATTTTCTCTGTTTAAGTAATTATAGCTTCTCTGGACAGGACTTGGTTGTTTCTTTTTCTTCTTGCCTTGCTCTTTTCTTTCTTTCTCTGTCCCTTTCCTTCAATTCTTCATCTATGGATTTGTCCAACTTTTGTTTTGCCCTCCAGGCTTTCACTTTCAGGGCATTTTTTCATCTTTTCATTACATCATCTGTTTCTGTTTATTCTCTCTCGATATGTCCACCAGCTTCGTGGTTTCCAGATAGTTTGGATGATCTTAAATCCATATTGGATACTGTTGAAGAAAAAAAAAAACCTGAATTAGAAATCTGTAACATTATCAAACTGAAGTTGTGCCTTAACATAGTACTTCTGCATTACCAGTTATTAATATCATTACATGTAACCTCTGTCATGTGTAACCAAGAGGTTATTACTTGCACTTTCATTTGCAAATATTTGTGTCTACTTATTAATATCATACCAACCATGTCAAGCTTTTTAATAGACTTCTCAGGATTTGTAGGAATTAAAACATTTTACTCATCAAAACCCTTTTGTAGAAAATAAATCTTGTTTAGGTAGGGCTTTTATGTCAGTATGACCATTTAATACATATGTGTATATTATAGTATGAACATTTAAAACATACATGTTTACAATGCATAGTGTTCGTAACCTTTTTGTATCATATTAACATCATCGATATGTACACATATTTGAAACCCTTTAGTGTCAGTTAGTTTGTGCATATATTGAAAACAGTCATATATTAGTCTTAAGGAAAGATTGAAAGTGTACTAAATGGGGAAAAATAGGACATAATTATTTGTAGTCTAACTTTTCATTAAATTTCGCTATTTTTAATTCAATAATCAAACAAAATTTGATTTTAGCAAAAAGTATTGACTTAAGTATTTAAGATATGTATGATAAAGGACAGTTTAACACAAAAAGTGCTGCATTCGAGCATAATAATGACATAAAACATTGATATCTCATTTGCCTAATATAGGTTATGGAGTCTACAGAAAATATTGGTACAGTATTTCACTTTCATATTTACCATTATTTCAACTTTGACAGATAATTTCTTGTCGGTAATGATGTTGAGGAATCCCTCCATGCTTCTAAGTGACTCGGTTGAAGCCAAGGCTGCTGGAATGTACTACTTGGATGCAAATACAAAGAACTTATTTTTCTTTTATTGCAGGCAAACAATTAATGATGCAATATTAGTAATTACATAAGGAAATTGTTGCATCATCCTGTAACATGGAATATTTCAGCCAAAGATGATGCAATAATAATGATATGGAAAGTTTTATTTTGATATGTTTAAAGTTTTGAAAAATGGCTCCAGAACTATTACATATATTTTCAGGTTACGGACACTACAGTTTTTTGTAGTGTCCGTAACCACGTTTTGTCCATCAGGAAATTTGTAATGAAAAATATATCCATGGCTTGTATATTTTTGAAACCATATCCACAGTATAACCAAAAATAATAAAACTGTTGTGAGTGTCTTCAAAATAGGAAAACTGTGAGTGGTTACGGACTCTACAATTTTCCGCAACAGGTTTTATTTCAGTGGATACTCCGTAAAACAAAAATTAAGACTCCAATCTGACATTTCTTTGGTTTCTGCAGCATTTATAACTATAGTTTAACTTTTATCTATGAAATTCAGTAAAATAATATGAAATCACAGACATAACTAGAAGAGGGTAACAAGAATATAAAAAAGCATAACAAAGTACAGGTTCCACATTTTTATGGATATATCCACCAATTTTCTACCTTTACTTTCGACAAATACATTAAGTACATTAAATACATTGTGATGAAATTTTCTGTAAGAATACTGACAACACTCTGTTCTACTAATATAAGGAAATACTAATATTCTTTGTTGAAAAATGAAATATTTTTTAGTGCAACAGCATAACGGTAAAAAAATGGCCATTTTGGGGGTGTATTCACAGGTGATGGAAAAATATGTAATTTTCGAAAAGAACTGAAACTTAGGAAACACCTACAGCATGCACCCCTATATGTTTCTGGACATTAAGATTGTGTTTTAGGCCACAAATGTGGCTTCTATGCTGATATAACATGTAAAAACTGCAAAAAGGCCAAATACCGTGTTCTACCTGACAGCATAAATGAATAACATCTGTCATCAACTTATACAGTCTTTTCGCAAAGTAATAACATTGAAAAGCAAACTTTACCTTTATTTCTTTGTTTATTCCCTTCTGTATATGAAATTTATCTGCTCTTTTTCAAATTGATGAAGCTGTTTCCCCAAAAAATGTTACTCTAGAATAGACCATGTTAAGGACTACACTACATTTCCTATAGTCCACATGTTTTTTGTCATTGCAATTCGATCTTGCAGTGAATGCCAATTGTACAGTTAAGTGATTCACTGGTTTAGTTTATTTTATAATTTGGGTTAGTATGTTGTGTAGCATAGTTGGTGTACGGTAGTTAGTGAATGTTTCAAGTTCATATAATAAATTTTGCATCTAAAACCATAGCAAGAAAACCAAACTATTTTGAAACATATTTTATCACCTGGATAAAAAAATTATTATTATTATTATTATTATTATTATTATTATTATCAGATTTATTACCCGAGTTCCCTTGGCAGTTATAATATCGGGGATACTATTCGCAGAATGATGAAAAAACTTGGTACCAACAGGCTTTGGTCAGAATATAATCTCAATGACTGTAAATGGTAGAAAGCTTTTCAAGAGCTCCTGATATGCAGGGTTTTGATAGTTAAGTATGACTTGATTTATAATTGTCTATTTGTTATTTTATTGGTGACAGATTTTCAAATGAATTGACAAGGTACTACTGCATATACTCACTTATAAGTTAACATTTTTTTTACTGAAAATTCTATTCATGCAGAGTAGGAGTCGTCTTATAAGTGTGACATGCAAAAAAATTTGATAAATCTAGGGGTAATGTTGGAAACTCTAGATGTTTGCAGTACACAAAAATACTGTAAATTCAAATATTTTTTTGTTTTCATGCCACTATTCCCATTCCGAAATGCATATATGGTGTTTATCCATTTCATGACGGTATTCATTACACAGTACTTGTATCTATAGTTATTTGGATTTTAATAATTTGAAAATATTACTGGTAAATTAAATACTACAACCACAAAATTAGGTGTCCATCAATGTTATTTACTGTGGGTGTTTACTAGCAAGAATATATTCCTTCCATTTTTGTGCAAGTCCGAACAGCCTCAATTTCTATTATTATTTGTGTTTTGCTGTATAAACACTGTGTTTGATGCAATAAAAGTTCTGATTTAATTTGTATTTTCTTTTTCCATAAGTCAGATTTAATTCCCAAGTGATATTTCTGAAGTTGTCTGCCAGTGCACGTGGGCCGATAAACCCTTGGCCAAGTTGACAATCTTTTTGATTGAGCGGCAAATTTATTACTTGTTCAGTGCCAAGTAGAGTCCTACAACTTCCTGTGCATGTTTGACCTTGATCCCTTAGCTTGTGAAGGCACCACCCTCTTTCTTTTCCCACGTGATAACCCTTTGATTGAGCCATGAGTTTGATACTTGTTCAGTGCCAAGTAACAGAGGGTGGTTATTTGAACTCCCTGTGATGTTAGCGCACAATTGACACGTGCTCAATTACATCCTTTGATAGATTTTGCCGACTTTATGATCAAAGTGTTACTTGCATAGCCCAAGCTCAGTCTCTACATAAGCACCAGCATATGACAGTACAGCTGATAAATCGGGAGTCAGACGATATTTACGATGACTAGACAACGATGATTTACAATGATTAGGCGATAATGGAAGATTAAAAAGCTATCAGACAAAATGAGGATGAATTCTTGGATTTTGTACCAGATGACATTAGATAGTTACATTTATAGGATACTGTGAATCACAAAAATCTGGACTTAACTTTCATTGTTTATTCGCAAGACATGTGGAATTAACACATTACAGGATATTGTGAATTGGATCATTATGAACTACTATTTTTATACTGGTATGTAATTGAATTCATGGATTTATCATAAAAATGGGTTTAAAATGTCAAGCATTATGGATTTCAATGGATTTTATTACACGAAGATGGACAAATTGTAAGTTGTCAATTTATGTGATATTCCACTCAATAATATAATTGTATTTTACACTAGTTTTGTCTTTATTTTTCCTATCTATCTATCTATCTTGTTTGGCTTGTTTATTTTTCCAAAGTTCAACTCTGGCTCACTGATGACAAAGTCACCACTTCAGACTGATCTGACTTGCAAAATACACCCCGACTTATAGAAGGGTCATTTCTAAATTGCAAATACAATTGGTGGTTATCCTCTTGCCTCGGACTACAAACATTTGAGTACAGACAACTAAAATTTACATTCAACTTGTTCAATTAGGCAAGTGCTTCCACTTGGAATTTTATTGAAATTAATTATTCGAACAAGTACAATCTACTTTTGCACAAATTGATTTCACCATCACTTCGTGAATGGACAAATGAGTCTAAAAGTTACCATATAACCCTGCTTAACGATATTGAGGGAAGCACAAGCACAGTGAAGAAAGTTTCATTACACTAGTTAACGTGACTTCTACATATATAAGCAGTGCTGGGATGATTTATGACTTTGTTCAAGTATTAAAATTATTTTTCAATTTGCAGGAGCCTGAGCAGAAGAAGAAGACCCGTATTGACTTTGCTGTTGAGAATACAGATTCTGATACAGACGCTTAATAAAATCCTGAAAATAAAGAGATAAAAATGAAGTGATAGTAAAATATATGATGTAATGTTTTCTCTTCTTTTTTTTTACCCACTTGTCTCTTAAATACAAATGTCTGTACCTTCGGCCTGTACAGCTTGTTAGCAAAACCTTTGTATCATCAAAATGATATTTTGCAAGTAATTTCCTATGCTTATGTGGAATTTAAAAGGTTTTCGTACAGTAAACAATCTTTGCATTTAAACCATGTCAGAACAACTACATAGAAACCGCTTGATCTAGGCAAACAAATTCAGAAATAATTTCCACTTTTATAACTAGATGATCTGTAAATTGTATCCAGTTTTTTGTATTTACTTTTTGTTCATGCTTGCATTAGAAGCATCTAAATGGAGTCCTGTTGTATGGCCATCCACCCCTACAGTTTTATCAAATGTGATTGCACAAAAACAGTTTAAGTAGATGAATGTAATTCAGTTATAATATTAGTACCCTACTTCCTTCATTGACTGGGTACTAATTTCACACCCGGTGCTCTTTCTGCATAGTGTCAGATAGTTTGAAGATGTTGCATATACATGTACAAATATTTTAATCAAAAAGTCCTCTTACTACAGACATTGCCAATTTTCACCATAGAAACATGAAAAATGGTGTTCAGCTTCTTCAGCCAAATTTTGCTGTTGAATCGACTGCCATATTAATGTAATGCTACTTCCGTTTTCAGCCTTGTTAGCTCTACTGGTCATAGACCAGAGGAGCTTATGGGATGGTTTGTCCATCCATTAACACTAGTTTGTTATCACTACTCATCCAGCTAATTAGAGGAATGCAATTAAACTTTACACACAGATTCACTCTAAGGTTTAGTTGGGTCTAAATTAAAATGGTGCCACTCGGGCAGCATTATGACAGCCACAGCGACCATCTTGAAAATCAGGTTATCACTACTCCTCCTAGATGGATGGTCATATCAGTATGGGGTTTTCACTAAAAGACTTATTATAATGTCTAGTTGATCCTAAATGAAAATGGTGCTAACCTGGTATCAATGCATAAATCTTGAAAATCTTACTGCTACTTAATATAGATGGATGTTCATATGGACATGGAGTTTTCATCGAACGGCTTATGATGTTTTGTTGGTCTCATATGATAATGGTGCTGATCTGACATCCAATATGGCTACCATGGCAGCCATTTTGAAAATCTTGTTGCTACTCCTCCTAGATGGAAGGTATACATGTGATTCTACTAGTGGTAGGACAAAAATATCATTTTAAAGGCTTTCTACTGCACATACCCTTTTACACTTGAAATCTACCGCTTTTGAAAAAAAAAAGATTTTTAACAAAATTATTTTTAAAAAATGGCATTTTTATGTGTTCTATCCCCACATTACAGAAACCAGCTGGAACCAGTCTGTTGGTGACTGGAAATGTTATACCGGTGCAATGATGTGTGGTCGAGTAATTGGCTTAAGAAGGCTAACATGTGTAAACAACGAACTGTTAATTGATTACCTTGTTGTTGTTATCTGGAGAGTTGAAGACCAAATGCGGAATGTTTTATGAGGTGTTATAAGTAATAAAATTAAAGGGATCCAAGTTGGTCCATGATGGCTTTCAAGTCTCTGAATAAAAATCGGCCTCCCTTTGGCACAGGTGAGATAAAAAGGAGAGACCAACAATTATTTCGGCAGACACACTTGACTTATTTTTTTTTAGTTTTTGTATTCAATGTTATTGCGTTGTTCAAGATGTTTTTAGAGGAATATTTAAGAGAAGCTCACATTTTTTGTTCAATTCATGTAAGAATGGCAAAACATGCACTTTCTACCAATGCTAAAAACCACAGCTAAGAAATATGAGACTTGGGAATACATCTAAAGTCCAAATCAGGAACTTCCTCCTCAGGGTGAACTTAGCTTGGAAGATCATTGGAAAGCAGTCAGCAGCCTTAAAAACCCAGCCACAGGAAAACTGAAATTTTAACTTCTTTACAGGCCAAGCGTGGTTTTGTCATTGCCACTTCTAATGCTGATACAGAGAGTACATTCTCCATTCTTCGCAATATATAAAGTGATTCAAGGAAAATCTGGACCAGAAAACTATTGAGAGCCTGTGTGAAACTTAATAATTGCAATAAATGTCATCAGTGGTCACCAGTCAGTGATCTTGTGAAGGAAACTAAAAATGCTTGTGGATTTTATTTTAAAAAAATTGCAGTGAACAAAGAGATATACAACTCTTCCTTTTTCATTTAATTGACAATACACTGGCTGGTATTCATTCATTATTAACGTAACATTTTCCATTCTAATTTGACTCATGTTCAAAAGTTGCTGTTTTATTATAGAATGAAGATAGTACATATTAAGTCAGAAAATCTGTTTGTTTTCTTTTCAATCCCCTTAAAACACATAAAATTTATGTAGATAAAAAATCTGCTGGTTTAGAAGGCAATCTACTGATCAAAATTTGTAAATCTACTGGTTTGATATCCTGACTCTGTCGCATGTATGTGGATGGTCATATTGACAAGGAGTTTTCATCAATTGAATTACGATGTTTAGTTTGTCCCAAATGAAAATGGTGCCAATCTGACATTCAGTATGGTCACAGTGGCAGTCATCCTGAAAATCATGCTATTACTGCTCCTAGATTGATGGTCATATCAATATTTTTGTAATGTTTAATTGTAGATTTGGACTTTCTTGCCAGCAGATGGGCATATGTATTTTAGAAATACAGGTAGCTTTCATTCTTCACAGTTTTCCATTTAGATTTTGAATGTTGTCAGGAGGTTGTTGGAATGTTGTATTATGACGTTAAACACAACATTTTACCAACATTCCAGTAGGTCCTGCAAATGATGTTGCCACAGTGTAACATAACAATGTTGCCACAACTTTAGTGCAGCATTGAATTGTTAGCTGGGTAAGACCTGTTGATAAATAATAACCATACCCTACTAGTGTCTACATAGAGGACTATTAAACACAGGATGGGTGTATGATATGCCATTCACTGTACTCTTGTTTGATATACTGGACAAATGTTTGCTTTTCTCGAATATAGTTTAACCTAACTAAAAAGACCAGATTGTTCATGTATGAATCAAGTGTCTTATATGATCTCTAATGACAGACCACCTATCCTGAGAGACCACTGTTTGCTGGCACACAGGGTGGTCTCTCAAGACAGGTTTCACTGTATATGTACCTAAATTGTCTGAATAATCTAGAATTTCAATAGTTACCTCTATTGTTCTCTCTGACCTACCAGTCTACCTGCCTCCCTACCTACAGCTCAGAATTGTAGCATGCAGTGGTATTGCTGATACATGCTTTTAAATAGATACTTGGGAATAGATGGGTGGTTAGTTGAGTAGGTGGATGAACAGATGGATTAATTAGAGGATGGATGGAAAATGATTTAATAAGTCAAAGTCGATCCATTTATCTTGTGAAGGAGACGCAGATAAATAGATTGATTCTGAAAATTTTAATATCACTATTGTCAATAGTTGGATTTTACATTTCTAATAGCACTGATTTCATATTTTTTCTCTTGCAGATGTTTTCTTCAGGAAGGTAAGCATCATACATAAAGCTGAAAGGAAAATTAAGCACATGCTCTTTTGTCTCATAGTTTCTGGTGCAATGGGGTTTAATTGGTATTGAAGACACATACAGTCAAATCTCTTTAATGGCACATAGGTTTTCAAAAATATTTCCAGATAAAAAAAACCAATAGATTAAAAAGTAATGACATCTGTCCAGTTGTCATAATCTCTCCAACTTGTATGATGAATATAATTATGAAAGAGGGGCAGAAAAATTTAATAATATGAAGGATCCCCCTAAATCAGAAAATCACTTGACCATCTTTATTAGTTGATGACCCTTTCATCTCTATAGAACAATGCAAAAAAGTTTTTAAAAAATATGCCTTTTGATGGACCAAGCAGTTGTTACTGTTGTCCTAAGAGTACTTTGTGTGTGTGTGTGTATATATATTGGTGATAGAGGGGAAGATTACAAAATGTATTCAGTTTAATTTGTGATACTTTGAATGCAAAATGGTGTAGATTCATCCTAGAAAAACATCTGTATTACATTCCCTCATAATGTAAGCATAAGATGTGGATGTGTGCTTCTGAAGAACACCATGATTATGAGAATTTTGATATAGATAATGCTTGTATTTAACACAGGGGCACATTAACTCCCTTCTATATACAGCACTGTCTCGCCTTAAGGCCTCTCATTATAAGAGAGTTCCTTTTATAAGGCGGGAATGCTCATGTATTGCATTTTATTCTGTAGTGATGAAATTATATGTATGATACATACATGTGTCCGAATGGAGAAGTCCCCTCAGGACAAATCTGGAGATTTGCAAAAAATGTTCAGGAGTTTTGACTTCAAAAAAGGGAGGATTTTCAGTGAGAACAGCTAATTTTTCATTGGAGCATGTCTTCGACTTTCTTATCCAAATGTGGACCCAAAGCTTGGGGTACTATGTGAGTACTTTTGGTCCGTTTGTATGAGAACTTGTGTGTGATTTCTGAGTCGGGGAATGTTATTTTGACTAGTTCTGAAAAATTATCTGTTACCATAAATGGGCTATAAAGTGGGCAAACAGTGTCTCAGCACCTATATCGTTATCCACATTTGATGCAGATTCCACGAACATGGATTTCAGTGATGGCGAATTTGTTGTCACATTTAATATACTTTTATGAAATGGGGTTTCTGCATGACAGGTAATGTCATTCTTGCCATCATAGCAGATCTTAAAATCAGCTTTATGGGAAGGGCTGAATGCATATTCATGTCCTTTGAACTTGATTCCAACCACTGAAATTCCCGTTTCTATCCATCATTGAATTTTGTGATATAATTTGGCTGCTTAGATGTTAATGTGTTAGCATTGGGAGACAACATACGCTTAGACATTTTGACAAACTTGAAACACCAAAGCCAAACTGACCGTTTTATGCCACTTGAGCTCGTTAGTAATCCAGCCATAATCAATTAGCATCTGTAATCCTGTCCCTATTGCTTTTGATCACACATTCTATAGACATTAATCCATCTCAACAACTTTAAGCACCGAAGCAGAACCTTCCCTGTGGAGAGAATCAAAGTAAAGTTAATTGTTTTATGCTGATTGAGCTCTTTAGTAATCCAACCATAATGAATTACTGTCTTCAGTCCTTTCAGAATTACTTCAGATCACACATAGTATAATCCATGTAGACAAACTTCAGACACTGAAGCCAACCGACCCTGCTGACAGAATCAAATCGATGTTAATTGTTTTATGTTGCTTGAAATTAGCAACTAAGCTGCCTTGCCCTGCTTAAGCCAGTTGTGATCACAGGCACTATTACTGTAAATATACTACACTGGAAGCAAGGTGTGAAAAAAATGGAAAAATGTAATTACTAGTAAACAATAAATACTAATTTTGTGTACACAGGAGATTTCAAAAAGTGACAGGAGGGACGGGAGACACCCCTCATACCGGGAGGTTCACATGTATGATGATATACAGGTACTTCATTATAAGGCTGTAAACTCCAATGTCCTGTGGGCAGCATTATGACAAGGGAGTGCTATATATGTATTCCACGATAAAGTGAAAAAGGTCATTGGAATGGGCTGTTTTCTGTCATCTGTCTGTTCATTAGCACAAGTTTGTTATTGCTACTCCTCCTAAACCACTTGGAGGAATGATAGGAAGTTTAACACACACATTCAACCCAGACGTCCAGTATGGCCAACTCAGTAGCCATCTTGAAATCTTGTTATTGCTACTGCTCCTAAAAAGATGGTAATATAACCATGGGGTTTTTTCACTAAAATATTTCTTATTATCTCTACCTAGTTGGCCCTAATTAAAATTGATGTCAGTTTTACATCTAATATGGCCACCATGGCAGCCATATTGAAAATGTTCTTGCTACTACTCCTGGATGGATGTTTATATTGACATGGGGTTTTCACCTAAAGACTTCTTACAATGTCTGGTTGGTCTGAAATGAAAATGGTGCTGATCTTAACTCCAATATGGCCACCATCACGGCCAGCTTGAAAGTATTGGTAATGCTACTTCCCCTTAATGCATTATCATATTGATATATGGTTTTCACTAAAAGACTTATTGTGATATCTACTTGGTTATGAATGAAAATGGTGCCAATCTTACATCCAGTATGGCTGACATGGTGGCCATCTTGAAAATCTTGTTTTTTTATCATAGATGGTTTCAACACTCAGCAGTTGAAAAGAAGAAATGGTCTTATCTTGGATTCCTGGAAATTCTATTTGACCAGTAGAGTGTTGTTGTCAGTTTATTCAAGAGACTCGCGCATTGTAGAAAACTGAGAATTCGCTTTTTTTGTTGGAATACTAATTTGTGTGGATTTTATGGTTGCTACAAACCATGAATTTAAAGACCCAACGAACAAGAATTTTTCTTTGGAAACAGTAAACCTCTTCTGCAGTCCACAAATTGAAGTTCATTTACCAATGACAATGTAATTTTTTTTGCAAAACCATGATAATTGTTACCCCAAAAATATATAATTTTACACTATTTAGAGGGAGAGCATTAAGTGCCACAATTGTATATAATAGAAAACTTTTCTGAAGTAGATTGCCTTAATAAGAAAGGGTTGCACTGATTAACAGATTACCTATCATATCACCTGACAATACCATTGTTTTGGAACAAAAATACATGAATTAATAAATCCTTGTAATTGTGGTGAGGTGGCACTATGTTTCATTGGCTTACCAATTAACATGGGTGTCAGACGGAAGAATTTTGATTTATAAAATTAGGTAAATTTGTTTTCAAGCAAGTGTTGGAGTTGGAAATTGATTATGTTATATTAACATGATCATATATAATCAGCCATTGTTTATTAATTTTTTTTAAAACTGCTGTACATAGCCAAGCAGATGTCTCCAATATTGGTGCCTATTGTTTGGTTTATATGGAACTTACATTACATGATTAATAATAAGTCCTTATTTAATGATAGTAGCTCAGTTAGAATACAAATATATCTACCAGTAATCTTCCTTGAGGCCCTCAACTAATCTATCAGTATTTGTCTATGTATCAGAAAGTTGTAGTTCCCAAACAAAGTTACACATCAGAGGAATAATAATAGATGATAAACAATGTACATGGACAAAGATGAAGCAATGGCAATAATGCCTGTAGTACAACAAATCAGTCAGAAAGGTATAGTTCAAACATGTAAGATGTTTTTCTTTTGAACTTGCAACAGAATTTGCTGCTTTAACATGTGCAGTCAAAGAGTTCCATATGCATGCTCCAGAATAATTAAAACTACCCCAAAACTGTTCAGTATTGGGTTTTTGAAATTTCAAGTGACTTTGTGAGGTTGGTTGATCTTAAAGTATATGGCCCATGATGTTTGCTAGAATGTTTTTTCTGGAAATCAGGCATGTTACAGTTTACACATTTGTAAACAAGTAATGCTTTATAAAAGTTTCTTCAGTCACTTATTTTAAGCCATTTCTATTAATGGAATAGAGTTTTAATAGCAGTAATACTGCACCTGCCACTATTGCATCGCTTACTCCTTTTTGTGGCAGGCAAAAGACCTTGTCTATCTGATGTGAATAAATCCTCCCATAGATTGCAGAATCATCAATAGTACATGCTCCACCTGTGCACCTTGCATACCCATGCACAGAACAGTCATCTTTTTCAAGGATGCCATGTTAATGGATGTGTGCTCATGGCCAGAGAAAAATTGCCTGTTTTTAGTGTTGCTGTCTTTCAGTCAACAGTGTTACATTTGTATCCCTGTCCATATTTGTTTTCCATGCTGGTAACCCCTCCTTATCAGAATATTGTTTCTTTAATGAACCACCTAGGTTACCACACTGTATCCCACCCCAAGGGGTTGGGGTACTCTTATACTAAAATATCATTACATCTGGTTATGGGTAAGTCTCCACCCAAACATGGTAGTAATTACATATTCCTTCCCTTTTATTATTATTTAAACACCAGAATTTTGTCAGATTTTTTTGGTTGTATATTGATATTTATTCCTGTGACTTGCATCACAGTGTTATTGTGTGTGTGTTTGCAACATGCTCCTTTAACAAAGAGTTTAATAATTGAATGTCTTACTTTACTACAAAAGAAAAGACCGGCGAGTTTCATTGTTTACCTTGTGCTTTCCACTGATGTGTACTGTATATAGCACATGCCATATATGTACAGATGAGTACTAAAATGTGACATATTGTATGCATAGTGTGTGACATATTATATGTATAGTGTGATCAGTATTTCTCTGTTGCAGGAATTGTCATTTCAGAGAACAATGTTGGGACAGTCTGTAGGTAAGTGTGGCCACAAGAAAGGCCACTACCTCTTCTAAGTTGGCCATAGATGAGGAGCTCTGGTCCTTTGACAAGGCAGGGATCCAAACTTAACCAGATCACCTGTTACTTCCTCATTTATCCACGATTGAGGAAATTTCTCAGGTTTTCTGCAGGCCAGAATATTGCTCAGCAATGTAGAAGATGGTCCATTCCTACCTCTACTTTGAGACCCATGGCCTTGAGCTACTGGGTCCATTCCCCTAAGTTGCCTTTCAAACCTCCCTGACTAGTCGCCTGAGCACTTTAAATGGATATTTTTATCAGAGCCGGGGCCCGCATTCTAATAAAAACAATTAAAGCAATTTAACAGAAAACTTGGTTGTTGGTTTCCATAGCCTCTGATGCCAACCACTCTTCAGCTACTTCATTTAACATTACAACATGTGCTGGAAGCTGTGACCTGCCCTTTCTGTATTGATGGCTTTGTCAGTGGAACTCCCGCACATCCACTGTGATGTTGCCTTGGACTCTAAGGTCTTACTCAACCATAGTAAAGACTTTCTAAGGGAAGTTGACACCCTTTTCAGAAGATTAATTCCTACCATTGCTTTTCAAGATCTGACGGATCACCAACATAGATCCTTTACAACCACTCCTGGCCCATCACAATTGGCCATGAAGCATGGTAATGTAAATCGCCCACAGGGGCCATCCACAGAGTTCTTTAAACAAGCACAGCCCCTGTCCAATCTGCCACCTCAATTCAAACTTCCTCCTTGATCATCAAATCAAAGGTGCACTTGCCAATGACCTCAAAGGAGGATGTTCTCTAATCCTCCTTCCTTCCCTAAGGAGGAGGGGGGCAACCCTAGGGACTCAACTGCTCTCTGGTAGTTCATCCCTCTTCCAAATGTCCCCATAGGTGCTCATCTTGGCCTCTTTTCAGAGGCCTAGTCAAGCATCATAGATTGATAGCAGGATCCTTTCAATTGTTAGCGAGGGTTTCCAAATACAGTTTTGGGAACAACCCACACTGTCAAGGACCCCTGTGTTTTTTCACCAAACCAATCAGATGAAATTAAATGAAGAGCTGCACACCCTTTTACAGAAAGGGGCAGTCAAGAGGGTTCTAAACAACCATTCTCCCACATTCTACTCCTGAATAATCCTGGTCACCAAGAAAAGCGTGAAATTTCGCCTAATTATCGATCTTTTCCCCCTAAACCAGGATTTTTTTGGAGGAATTCTTTAGGATGGAGACCACATCCTCAATCTGGAATGTACTTGTCCATCAGATTGGGTGGTCTCCATCGACATTTAGGATGCATACTTGTACATCCTGATATTTCCTCCTCATCACAAATACCTACAGTTTTGCTTGGACCAGGAAGATTTTCGATTCTGGGTTCTGCCGTTTGTTATTGCTTCTGCACACAGTCTTCACCTGACTTATATGAGTAGTAGCTGGGAATTTCTTTTCTCCAGTAATTCAGTGACTGGCTGATCCACAATGTTCAGGTACAGTCCCTCCATCAGGATCTGTTCCATTGCTGGTTGACAGTAACATGTTTCTGTCGTTTACCCAACTTCAAGAAGTCGGAGCTCACTCCTTCCTAGGATTTTGTTTACATGGGGATGAATTTCCTTATGGACCAGAACTTGGTTCAGGTCCCACTGGACCTAATAGAATGAATCCAGACACTTCTAGAGGTGCTATGAGCCAAGGCATCATTGTCAGCTCACTTTTACCTCTCCATACTGGGAACCCATAATCTGGTTATGCTGGGACGTCTCCATATGCACCCCTTACAGTTTCTCCTTCTTGCAAGGTGCAAACTGCATAGAGATTAACTCTTAGCTCTGATTCTGTTAGGACCAGATTTTCATCACTATCTGCATTGGTGGATGAATCAAAACAGATTCCTGACTGGGGTCCCCATGTATGCACCTGAACCCCACTCCTATCTGTTCATCAATGAATCAGATTCTGGTTGGGGCACTCACTTAGAACCAGAGGGTCTAACCATCCAGGGTCATTGGACTCCGGACGATTTGTCCTTCCAAATCAACAATCTTGAAATAATGGCTGTATTTCTAGCTCTGCAATGGTGTGGTGACAGTATGGGGTCGATGTGTCATGGTCTCCGATGACAACATGTCTATCATAGTGTATCTCTGTCATCAAGGATACACACATGCCCCTTCTTTTAGCATCAAGGTCTGGAACCTCCTACACTGGGCAACCTTGGAAAACATCACACTCTGAGTTTGTCACATCCAGGCAAGAAAAATGTATTAGCGGATAGTCTGTCAAGGACAGGCGAGACAGTCCTCTACACTGCTCCCTAACAGAGTCCCTTTTCAACACTGTGGAGAAAGTCTCTGGTGGATTTGTTTGTGACCAGGCTCAGCAACAGACTTCCCTTTTATGTCTCTTCAGACCAGACCAGAGGGCATGGGAAGTGGATGCATTCAGCTTCCAGTGAGATTGTCTGTTTGCATACGCCTTCCCACTGTTCCGACTGCTACCACAAGTTCTACAAAAAGTCAGAACTTCCACTGCTCATATCATCCTCATAAATCCACTGTGGCCCCAATGATCATGATTCAACGATCTTCTAGACCAGCTGATATATCAACCCAAATTCTTACCCCATAGGAGGAGTCTTCTGTTGCAACATGAGCTCCCTCCTACACAACAGACCTCACATTCTCCACCTTCATGCTTGGTTCATCTCGAGCAATCTATCCACCAGAACAAGTTTTTGGGCCAGGTTGTCAACTGCATCATCCTGGTCAGGAGAGATTCTGTGTCCAAGGTCCATGATGCCAGGTGGAGAATTTTCTGTAATTGGTGCAGTAGGAAACATATTGATCTAGCTCTCCCTCTCTAAGGTCAGTCGCTGATTTCCTTTTGTTTCTTTTCGAGAACAAAGAATGCTCAGTCTCAACTATCAAGGGCTTTAGAGCTGTCATTTCCAACACACTTAAATTTTCTCAGGGCATGGCAGTTGGTTTGGATTTGCATCTTGCCGATCTCATTAAGCTGCAGAGACCTGTCTCCTGCTCTCTTATGCCCAGGTGGAATCTATCTTGTGTTTTGTGGTCTTCAATGAAAAACACCTATGAACTATTGAGTGAGACTTCCTTCCAGAACCTTACACTCAAGACTGTGTTTTTACTCGCTTTGGCATCTGCGAGAAGATGGGGTGGACTTCATGCCTTGTCTATCAACACTGGTTTAATGGCAGTTACAATTCCATTTCCCTCCTTTGCCAACTAGGATTATTAGCCAGAAGTCAATTACTTTCGGTAGCTCCACTCCTTATAGAGTTCCCCAGTCTCAGTTGGATCTGTGCTGTAGATGATAAAGATAGGCTTGTATGCCCCACTAAGCCCCATTAAGGCAGTACGTTTCTACCTCGATGCTTCCAAGCAGAAAAGGAAGGGTTGAAGATGTCATTTTCTTCCTCTTAAGGGCTCCATTGATATTTTGGCTTCCACCATTTAACGGTGGATTGTGACTACCATCAAAAGAGTTTATCAGTCCCTTACTGATAGAGAAATTTCTTTTATGAAACTAAAGCCCATGATGTTCAAGTCATCACTGCCTCATGGCCCTACCTAAATCATTCTTCCTTGGAGGATGTCGTTAAGGTGATCACATACTATCTTTTCCTTCTACCTCCACTCTTTACCACAACAGAGCACAGGTATTAATTCTCCGAGTCTCATAGTTGCAGCACAACATGTGACCCAGAGAAACACCAACATACAGTCAAGTAGATTTCTCTCCCAGATGGTGAGTACATTCCATTTTTCTCTGTTTCTATCAGTTGTTAACACATAAACAACTCACCTAACTGACAAATGCATCTATGCAATAGATGGGTTATATTACTGCTACTAAAATCTCTGTGGGAGGATGTATTCACATCAAACAGACGAGATTTTTCAGCACGAAAAAGAGTAAGCTACGCAATAGTGTCAGGTAAGTATTACATAATTAAAGTTTTACCCCAAAAAAAACCATTTCAGATGGCATGTCAAAAGGGATATCCAACATTAAGTGAACAGCTCGCTTCTGAATCTTGTTTATTCTTAACAAGTGGCTTTTAGTGGAGTTTCCCCATATTGTCAAACAAAAGTCATAAACTGGCAAAATGTAGGCATTATAGTAAATTATTGTAGTTTGTTTGGGTAGGTATTTCCTAATTTGACTTGACAAAGTTATTTTACTGTTAAGGGTTTTATGGATATAGTCAACATGTTTATTCAGGTTTCAGTCACTTTCAACTGTTACTCCTAAAAGCTTTTCATCTTTAACATTTTCAATCATTTTACCATTTATTGTCAGTTGAGAACTATCTTAGAGTGACATGCTTCTTTGATAAGGCATTTGCCATACATTTAAAAAAAAAAATCATTTATAATCATTTTATTTTGTTTGGACCATATTTTAGTATTTCTTAGATAAGAGTTAAGTAGAGCATGTACCATATTTACATCACAACATGAAGCCAATATTGTTGCATCATCTGCAGATAAGCTTGATTTTGTGCACTCTCAGCAAAAGGGAAGGTCATTTATGAATATCAGAAAAAACAATGGTCCTAAGATAGAACCCGGGGGAATACCATGTTTAATTTTATGTGAGCCAGATTGTAGGTATTCATCAGAAACTCTTTGTGTTCTGTGAGGCAGATATGATGAGAACCAGTTTATTGCATTCATGTAAAATCTATTACATTTATTTTGATAGTAACACATCATGATCAGCTAAGTCAAAAGCCTTTCTCGAGTCCAATAATAATGCACCTTTTAGATTCCCTTTGTCTATTTCCTACAGTAAAGAGTCTGTGAGTTTTATTAAATCTGTGTGGCAAGAATGACCCTTGTGAAAACCGGAATGTTCTTTGTGAAAGAGAGAACATATTGAAGTATTCACATACTTGATTGGCAATCATTTTCTCAAAAAGTTTAGATAATGCAGGGAGGATATAAAAGGGTCTAGAGTTTCTAGGGTCCAACTTCGGGCCATTTTTGTGAACTGGGGTTGCTTTCGCTTGTTTTACCTTCTCCTGAAAAACACCAGAATTGATGCTTAGATTAATGAGGTGAATTAAAAACTGAGATATCACAGGTGCAGCAACTTTTAATATGTTTTACCTGTTTCATCAAGTTCAGTGCATTTCTTAACATTTAATGTCATAAGGGTGCAGTAAATATCATATTCGCTTACATTGGCAATAGAAAATTCAAAAGACGTAACTGTTGGAACTTTTTATTTACAAAACTTAGGAACATCTCATGATTGGTTTACTTGGATGTCATTTCTGACATAACTATTGGTTATGTTAGTAAAGTAATGATTAAACATCAGCAGTTTCTGGTACATTTGTGGCAGAGTTCCATTGTGGTTTAGTTGGGTTGGCACATGATGTTTTTGGGAGGGACTAAGTTCTTTGAAATATTGCTGTAATGAACTAGCATTTATAGTGCTGTCAGTAGTTTGTTGTTTATAATAGTCTTTCTTCGCTTTACGTTTGAGGCCTGTAGCTATATTCTGCCATTTTTTTGTAGTTTTCCCAGTCATTAATTTTATGGGATTTGTCTCTCTTGTACCTTGCTGCTTTTATTTCTTTACTCATCCATTTAGGTTGGCGCTTATATTGAACATGTTTGGTTTTAGAAGGAGAATGATTGTCTAATACTTGAAGAAGTTTCTACTATGCCTCCAGTGCAATTTTAATGTTTGGAATATTCATGAATATACCATTACAAGGCATCAAGACAAAAATATTTTCTTCATGAAAGTTGCAAAATTCTGTATATTTTATTTCACAATGTTCGTTAATGGTAAATTTTGGCAAATGGCTTGTGATACACATAGGATAGTGATTACTTATCACATACACTGGTATACAAACTTTACTTACATTTTCTGGTATATGTGTATAAATGTGGTCAATTAGGGTTGAACTTACTTGAGTGATTCTAGTTTGACTCCATATTATCAGCTGAGTTAGATTTACAGCTTGAAAACAGTATATAGCCACTCCTGAGAATTTTTCTTAAGAAGCCGGTCTTAAAATCACCACTGATTATTATTCATTATCATGTACACCCACAGCATTTACTCTGCAAGTTCCTTTCCACTCAACTTTAGAATTATGGGGCAAGTAGGAAGAGCACATAAGAATAGATTTTGTCTTTTAATTAAAGATTGCCTTGTCTTATTCATTCATAAAAGCTTTCTATCAAAATTATGTTGAATTTACTAAATTCTTGAAAATTTGAAACTACAGTGGTATTATTAAAAGTAGTTCAAATGCAGCCAGTGTCCTATACTTTCAGTACACTAAGAAGAAAGCAAGGAGCCTGGGGCTTGTGGGTTGGGTAGAAAATACTGACAGGGGCACAGTGGTTGGACAAGTGCAGGGTTCTGCAGAAAAAATTGCAGCAATGTAAGTATTAATGTATACAACCTGACCATTGCTGTTATTTATGGAATTAGGATACAAAACATAAAAGCAATGTAAGTATTAATGTATACAACCTGACCATTACTGTTATTTATGAACTATTTTAGGATACAAAACATAAAAGCAATGTAAGTATTAATGTATTCAACCTGACCATTACTGTTATTTATGGACTATTTTAGGATACAAAACATAAAAGACCTTAGGAAGGACAATGTTTTTATATGCCCAACACAAGACTTAGCATATTTTGTTATGGTCATATGTGTTTGTATGTCTGTCTGGCAATAAATTGGATTCAGCACAATAACTTTTTTTCCCACACAGTTGTTATGGGATGAAGATCCAAAAGACAGCCAACTGTTATTACAACGGAAATAATTATAAAATACTTTTATTACAAGGGAAGTAATTATAAAAGACTTTTATTCAATTCAGTAATTCACTTTATTCTTTGAAACATCAGTAATTGAAAGTGTACAGAGTATATGTATTTAAAAAAAACAACAAGATAAATGAATGCCTGTATGAAAACTATTGTTATTACATAATTCCCATGAGAGATGGGTTTTCATTGGATGACACAACATAATGTAATTTGTGATATGTTTGTTTGTCTGTTTGTTAATTTGTTTCTCTGTGTGTGTATATGTGTGTATATATATATATAAGAGATTCTAAAATAGCCGTATTTGCTGGACATAACCAACAAATTAGCTCAAATGACCATTTACTAACTTGACACGTTGGACATAAGTTTCCCATAATTATATAATTATCCCATACAGTTGTTTGTCCATTATGTTTTCTCAGTTGTCTAAACACTCCATAACTACAAAGTGCACGATTAAAGGTGCGTGAAAGCTTATTTTCTGGACTTATCAAAACCCTATAATTGAACAATTGCCTCAGGGTCTGTACTATAGACATTACATCAATGCCTTATACCATGTGCTTTTTATGTACTGTATTTGCCGGCCTATAAGTCGATGCGGAGTATAAGTCAAATTCGCTAATTTCGCCAATTTTAAATCCTTCATCCATATATAAGTCGATGCGGAGTATAAGACGAAGCCTAAAATGATAATTATTTTTTTACACTATACTTTTCTTACTTTTTTTTTTCACGTACGAAAAATGACATTAACATACGGTAAAGCAATTTCAATGACATAATCCATATATAAGTCGATTCGTAGTATAAGACGAAGCCCAGACTTCCAGGTCAAAAAGTATTGACTTATAGGCCGGCAAATACGGTATAGTGTCTGGCGGTGTCAGTACATCAGACCTTTAGAACAAGATATGTGTAGCTTATGCCATAAGTAAACAGAAAAAAGATACTAGCAACAACAATTAGCTTTTATTTTATGCACAACAAATAAACAATCCCACTTCTAAATTTTATTAAACTTAGAAAATTATAAATTTGCTGATACAGCTGCTGTAAAATTTCCTACATTAATTGATTCAGTTAATCTTGAATTGGCAGAAGCAGAGTTGTACAAGGGCTCACAGCAGGGGCTGAGAACTTACTAGCAGAATAAGTATAGAACCATTAAATAAAGTTTATTCAGCATTAATTGAATAATGGCCAGTGATAACTCATACTGGCCTCCCAACTTTGGTGCTGAGAACCCCAAAAGGCTGATTCAGAATGTGGTAATACTAAAACAAGACTCCCAAATGCTGTGCATAAATTATGCCTAAATATACATACATAAGCAACAATATCATCCCTCAGCATTTTATTTGAGGACCTGATCAGATAAAACTTTGACTAGAAATGCATGTTAATTAAGTGATATGTTACATTTTTGAACATGCAAGTCAGCTTGTTGTCAGTTAATTTTTAAACACAGTGGAGTGGCATAAAATACTGTTGTTGGGTCAAATTCTGGAGTATAGCTTGATAAATAAATAGTTGGAAAGAAAACTAGTGAAGCATGGAAGGATAATTTGAAAACTGAAGCAAGAGCAATTATGGAACTGAAAATTACACATTTTCTGGTATATTTAATAATTTAGTATATAAATGTTTTCATTTTTAGCTCTGCTGGTCATAGACCAGATGAGCTTATGGGATGGCCCATTGTCCGTCATCTGTCGTTCTTTGATGCATCCTTCCATTTTTTGGCACAAGTTTTTTACAGCTACTCATCCTAAACTGCTTGGATGATTGCCATGAAACTTTACACACACATTCATCCCAAGGTCAAGTTGGTACCAAATGAAAATGGTGCTGCTCAGACATCTAATATGGATGCCACAGCAGCCATCTTGAAACTCTTATTATCACTACTCCTTCTGAACAGAAAGTCATGTTGAAATGGGGTTTTCACCAAAAGACTTCTTATGATGTATAGTTGGTCCTAAATGAAAATGGTTCTGCTTGGACATCCAATATGGCTGCAACAATAACCATCTTGAAAATCTTGTTATTACTACTACTTCTGAATGGATGGTCATATCAACACTGAAAGATTTCTTATGATGTCTAGTTGGTCCTAAATGAAAATGGTGCCAAACT